>CANSZD010003171.1:1180000-1325000 GCA_947648045.1 Beta corolliflora
AGTCTTGACCATGGTAATCAAGGCTTCATAAATTGCTTTTATCTTGACGGCCCTCTTTTCCCTGAGGAGGTCTGGTATCTCATGGTGGTTTAACTCTGGCTGTGCCTTTATTTCTTCAGGGAAGATAAAATGCGTTGTACAACCCATTTTAACAACCCTAATACATTGTTTTATCTCAGAAGAAGTAACTTCGCCTGGGGCGGTATAGCATCTTACAAAAATCATGGGAGATTTTGTAATATGCAAATAACTTTTAGTCGCTTTATATAGTTCGGGAATTGATGATAGCTCCTCTCCATTCGGTGTATATACTTGAATTAAGAAGGCCATAATCATAAGTTGCTTTGATTAAATTTGCATTGCAACCAGGCAACGCTATTAACTCGTTTACCCTTTTTAAAGGGTTAGTAATATATCCGCCTTCGATTTCTCCATGGCGGTCTTTTGTGGTTATTTCTGGGAAGGTATTTAGCCTATTGGCAATAAGTAAGAAATTATTTATATATTGGCGAACTTGAGGGATCATTGTTTGTTTGGTACCTAGGGTTAATTTTTCTTTAAAAGAAGTAGTATCTGGTATTAAGCTTGGAAAGTTTATTTCATTGATAACCTGGAGTAGGATTATTGGCTTGACGGGGTTACGAGTTTGTAGGGACATACTTCGTTTGAAAGGGGGATTAACTTTTCTTGTGATAACTCGGCTTTTATAATTTTGGCTAGTGCCAATATCTCGCTTGCTCCATATTAGGATTCTTTGGAAGTGGCTTCTCTTTTCATAGAAGCAAGTTCTTCCATTATCTTTTTGAGTTGTATCTTGAGTTCCCGATTTTCTATAATCGATTGTTGAACTATGTCTTGAGAGATAGTCTCTGCAAAAACAGTTTTCTTTGGTATTTAGTAATTCAATAGTAAACTCATACCGATTAATATCTGCTACAAATCCGTTTATCTCCTTCCTTGTAATTGAATCCCGCAATTTTTGGGTTAGCCAACTTTTAACAGGTTCTATTATCACGTTTACGATTATAAATTTACTATAAACTATATAACATTCAAATTTTTTGATTCCATATTTTATTGCTTTGAGTTCTTTTTTATTTATATCCCAATTGATTTCATTTGCTTTAAATGTTCCCGAGTGATATCTCGCAAACATATTCTTTTTATCATTTTTATATCTATATTTTAATACTGCTCCGTAGCCATTATTGGTTTCACTAGCATCTGTTTCCACTATCCATGTAAATTCTTTGTCTTCATCGGGAAAACTTAGTTTTGGTAATTTTCTGACTAATTCTTTAATTTTTTCCAAAGTCTTTTTGTCGGTATCATTCCATCTAAAATCGTAGTCTTTCTTTAGTTTCTTAGTTAATGGTTCAGTATATTGTGATAGTTTAGGGATAAATTCTCTAACTTGATTAACTATTCCTAAGAACTTTTGTAGTTCCTTTTTAGTATTAATTTCTTGTTGAAACTCTATAATTTTTTGAGCTATATGGGCTTGCATTTTTATTCCAGCTTTATCTATTTCAAATCTTAAGAATTCGATCTGAGTTTTAAATAATTCCATTTTCTTTTTGCTTAATACTATACCACTTGGTTTTAATGATTTCTATAAATTGTTCTAATAACTTATAATGTTCTTCTTGAGTTTTCGAATATATTAGTATGTCATCAATGTAGACTACACAATTTGATAGTTGATTTAAATATTTATCCATGAATGCTTGGAATCTTCCCTGGGGCATTTTTATATCCAAAAGGTAATACATTCCATTCATAAAATCCATTAGGGACTTTGAATGCTTGTTAATTGTTTAGATTCTTCGGTTAATTTTAATTGGTGAAAACCACTTTTACAATCAAACTTTGAAAAATAATTGTAACCTTGTATTTGTCTCATTTTAAGTATCTTATTTGGTATGGGGTAATTATATGTAATTGTTTTTTCATTTAGAATTCGATAATCTATAACCATTCGTGTTTTACCTCTTTTTTGTTGGGAATGATTATTAACTATAAATGCATTGCTACTATGTTTTGAGTTACTTGGCCTAATTAATTGGCCGGCTAATAGTTCCGTTATATGCATTTTGAATTCCTTTTCATCTCTTTGGGTATTATTAAAGGGTTTTTGTGATATTATGCTATTCGGGTCTTTTAATGTCATTTGTATTTCCGTTTTATGTTGATACCAATTTTTTAAAGGGTTATCACTACATAGTTTTTCTAGTTGAGTTTTTAAAGGAGTAAGCTTATCTAAATGGAGTATACCTATTTCTATAATTTCAAAGTTATTAATATTTTCTTTCTTGGTAGTCATCTTTTGGACTATTTGAGTTTCTTCACCTATTTTACATTTTTCCCATTCTATTGGCATTCTTTCTCTATTTTTTACTATTTTAGCTCTTAACTTATGTTTACAAGGAGTAAATAATGTGACAAATTCTTTACCTATACTAAAAGGTTTATATTGGTTAAGGAAGTTAGTTCCGAGTATGATGTCTTTTCCTATTAGTTCGAAACAATATACTTTAGGTATAATTAATATTTTATTCCAAATTTGTATTTTTACATTTATTTGGTATAAGGTAATGTTACTCTTGTTGTTATTAAATCCATTGATTCTAAATGGTGTGTTTAATTTTTCCATTCCGTAAACAATTCTCTTTCATTATTGTTGGTTGTGCTCCTGTATCAACCATTGGTGTATAATATCTACTTTTGTATCCATCAAAGATTATTTTTATAAGTATATAGGTCAAATTACTCATTTTTATTAAGAATTGCTAAGTCATTTGTCATTTTATGTAGTCGTTGTTCTAATATCTCTATGTCTCTTGTTTTCTCTTGTTCCTTTTCAGAATATAATTGTATACTAGAAAATGAATTTGATAGAGAAAGAAGATTAGCACTAGAACATAATCTAGTACAACTGACAAACATAGAATGTAGTTATCGGAGACAACAAAACAATTAACGATATTTATAAAAAATTAGAAAAACTAGAAAAGAAATATGATGAAAGAATGAGAAAAATGGAAGAATCTATTAAAATAATACTTCTTAATACCAAACAAATACTAGACAAAGTCTATAGAGTAGAAAATAATTTTAATGAAGAAATACAAAATCTTAGAATAGAATATAGTAATAAAATTGATAAAATCGAAGAACAACTTATAAGTAATATAAAAAACAATAATGAAATATCCGAAATCCATGAATCGGATAACGAAACTCTAAATAATACTGTTATAGAAGCCTTAACTACGGACATTGAACGACTTGAAGTAAACGATATAAATGTGTTGCGGGACGGTGATGAAACTTGTTCGAACAATCCAGTCAAGAGTTTAGATATTCAAATTATTCGAAGCGAGACTTTAACTCGAGATAAAGATAAAGAAATTAACGTACTTACAAAAGTCTAGAGAGATAGAGACTATGATTATATGGAAACTGATAGAAGTTATAAACCAACCTTTAAAAAGAAAAAATATGATTATAAGCATAAAAATAACGACCATATATGGAAATATCGAAGTAAAATAGAAAACGACTACATACCTAGAGATAATCAATCGGGAGAAACCTTAAATTTAGATTGTTCTATAAACGCTGAAATAGACATACAAAATTGGATATCTAGGATAAGCTGCAAAATTAATTGAAGCAAAAATACATGTTAGTGCAGCAGCTAATTATATTGAAGCTACAATAACGAGGAATAGCTAAAAGCTATTTAACTAATATAGGCATATTAGAATTAACGGAACTACGAAGTACTAAGATAGAAGGAACGGAAATGACGGATCCAATTCAAATGTTAAAGAAATATGAAAAAATAATTCGAAGAGAATTTGGTAATCCAAATGCGGATTTAAAATATGCGAGAAGCCAAGAAAGAATATTGTAAGTCCCAACTATATAATATGCAAATATGTTCTATGTGTCCGGAAGATTTAAATAAATATAATTGTGCATTCCAAATGAATTATTATGAATTAGGAACCGAAACCCCCGAACAACTAGTCGTATTTCGAAAATTATATTTTGAAAAATTACCAATACCTATAAACATTATGGTGCAAGAAGCATACTATACAGAACCTAAAACAAGGAACTTTAGGTGAACAAATATCATTTCTACAAACATGGTATAAGAATTATTGTATTGAAGTCAATAACCAAAAGGCATTTAGAAAACAAGCCAAAATAAGCGACTGTTGTGAAAAATATGAAACGCCTAAATTTGGTTGCCACAAATTAAACAAAAAATATAAAGCAAAAAGACCTAAATTAATGCAAAGACGATATAAAAAATTCAGACCATATGGTAAATATAAAAATAAGAAAAGATCAAATAAAAATTACTTTATTAAAAGAAGAATTTTATAAATATGCTAAAAACCCCAAAAGATGTAGATGTTATAATTGTGGACAAATAGGTCATATAGCAAAGGAATGCAAAACAAAGACAAATAGAAATAATACTAAAAATAACAAAAATATAAATTTCATTGAGCTCCATATAGCGGAATATGAATTAGGAAAAACCAATATATCACCGAGATGAAGAAATATATGTGCTTGAATATGAAACGAGATAATGATGAAATCAATGGAATAGAAAGCCATGAAGAAAGTAATGAAGAAACGAGATAATATTGAAACCGATAGTGATGAGTAAAGAACTACAACAAGTTAATTATGATGAAGATATTACGGAACAACATAGAAATCAAAGAGCTATTTTTGATTTGCAAAAACATAATGAATTAAAATATGAAGGATTTACTTTGTCACCCGATAAAATAGTAGATAAGAAAAAATTTGACTTCACAAATTTAACAAAGTATTTTAAAAGGAAAAAGCAAGAATATCTAGTTATAGCAGATAGGGAACATGTTATAGATATAACCCAAGTACAAGGTAATACTAGAGTTCTTTAATAACACAAGAAGTATTAAATGAAGAAATAACCAAAATTAACAATACTTTAAAAAATAAACCAATTACATTTAGATTTGTAGAACTAGCAGCCATTGAAATAATAATAAAAGCCTGTTTTAAAGAAGGAATAGATACTCCCTTAGAGTTAGAACTAGCTGATGACAGAATAAAAGAACCAGTAGAACAAGCTATTATAGCACAACTTAAAGGAAATCTTATTTATCAGAAAGTAAGGTTCATAATTAAACCAAACTATTCTATAAGCTTAACTGACCAAAACATAGAAAAGGCATTAGTATTATATTGGATGCTAAGTGGAATAAATATGACCAATGGATCAAAAGTTATGACAGTACAATGTAAAAATGCTTATATTTTAACAGACCAACATCAAATTTATACCAAAAATAAATTGAGACCAATTACTATAGACACCCCTTTTACAGATCTTATTTTACCTATAGAAAAAGGACTAAAATTATATTCAAAACCAAACTATGAAGATTTAGAAATAGTAAAGAAACGATTAAGTATTTCTCGATCTAAACGACAATTAACTGACAGTCTACCTATCCAACCAAAATCTTATGAACATTATATACTTATACAAATAGGAATAAAAAACCTAACAGCACAAATAGACATCAACATTGAAAATAATTATATTCCATTAGAAAAACTATCTCTGAACATTAATGAGAATTTTAATAGGTTAATTACCCTAACAACAAAGATTGCACTACAAGATATAAACATTGAATATGTTATAACCTTAAATAACAAAATAATATTAGGAATAGATTTCTTAGAAAAAGTTAAGCCATGGAAAATAAACCAAGACTATTTTGAATTTACATATAATCAAACCCAATATAAAACTAAAACTATGAATGAATAACACTATACCCAGCTTAATTGAATTAGTAAAATTACAAAAACAGTTAGAAATAGCAAACGAAGAAAAGGCT
Source organism: Beta corolliflora (assembly GCA_947648045.1). NCBI lineage: Eukaryota > Viridiplantae > Streptophyta > Magnoliopsida > Caryophyllales > Amaranthaceae > Beta > Beta corolliflora. Next base: position 1,185,925 of record CANSZD010003171.1, read on the forward strand.
TATTTAAGTCAAAGGCTAAACTACATTAGATTTGCGGAATGTCATAGCCATAGTATACAATTATATTCTGAAAAGGAACAAGAGAAAACAAGAGACATAGAGATATTAGAACAACGACTACATAAAATGACAAATGACTTAGCAATTCTTAATAAAAATGAGTAATTTGACCTATATACTTATAAAAATAATCTTTGATGGATACAAAAGTAGATATTATACACCAATGGTTGATACGAGGAGCACAACCAACAATAATGAAAGAAAATTGTTTACCGGAATGGAAAAAATTAAACACACCATTTAGAACCAATGGATTTAATAACAACAGTAGTAACATTACCTTATACCAAATAAATGTAAAAATACAAATTTGGAATAAAATATTAATTATACCTAAAGTATATTGTTTCGAACTAATAGGAAAAGACATCATACTCGGAACTAACTTCCTTAACCAATATAAACCTTTTAGTATAGGTAAAGAATTTGTCACATTATTTACTCCTTGTAAACATAAGTTAAGAGCTAAAATAGTAAAAAATAGAGAAAGAATGCCAATAGAATGGGAAAAATGTAAAATAGGTGAAGAAACTCAAATAGTCCAAAAGATGACTACCAAGAAAGAAAATATTAATAACTTTGAAATTATAGAAATAGGTATACTCCATTTAGATAAGCTTACTCCTTTAAAAACTCAACTACCAAGAAAGAAAATATTAATAACTTTGAAAAGGAATTCAAAATGCATATAACGGAACTATTAGCTGGCCAATTAATTAGGCCAAGTAACTCAAAACATAGTAGCAGTGCATTTATAGTTAATAATCATTCTGAACAAAAAAGAGGTAAAACACGAATGGTTATAGATTATCGAATTCTAAATGAAAAAACAATTACATATAATTACCCCATACCAAATAAGATACTTAAAATGAGACAAATACAAGGTTACAATTATTTTTCAAAGTTTGATTGTAAAAGTGGTTTTCACCAATTAAACTTAACCGAAGAATCTAAACAATTAACAAAGCATTCAAAGTCCCTAATGGATTTTATGAATGGAATGTATTATCTTTTGGATATAAAAATGCCCCGGGGAAGATTCCAAGCATTCATGGATAAATATTTAAATCAACTATCAAATTGTGTAGTCTACATTGATGACATACTAATATATTCGAAAACTCAAGAAGAACATTATAAGTTATTAGAACAATTTATAGAAATCATTAAAACCAGTGGTATAGTATTAAGCAAAAAGAAAATGGAATTATTTAAAACTCAGATCGAATTCTTAGGATTTGAAATAGATAAAGCTGGAATAAAAATGCAAGACCATATAGCTCAAAAAATTATAGAGTTTCAACAAGAAATTAATACTAAAAAGGAACTACAAAAGTTCTTAGGAATAGTTAATCAAGTTAGAGAATTTATCCCTAAACTATCACAATATACTGAACCATTAACTAAGAAACTAAAGAAAGACTACGATTTTAGATGGAATGATACTGACAAAAAGACTTTGGAAAAAATTAAAGAATTAGTCAGAAAATTACCAAAACTAAGTTTTCCCGATGAAGACAAAGAATTTACATGGATAGTGGAAACAGATGCTAGTGAAACCAATAATGGCTACGGAGCAGTATTAAAATATAGATATAAAAATGATAAAAAGAATATGTTTGCGAGATATCACTCGGGAACATTTAAAGCAAATGAAATCAATTGGGATATAAATAAAAAAGAACTCAAAGCAAGTAAAATATGGAATCAAAAAATTTGAATGTTATATAGTTTATAGTAAATTTATAATCGTAACGGATAATAGAACCGTTAAAAGTTGGCTAACCCAAAAATTGCAGGATTCAATTACAAGGAAGGAGATAAACAGGATTGTAGCAGATATTAATCAGTATGAGTTTACTATTGAATTACTAAATACCAAAGAAAACTGTTTTGCAGACTATCTCTCAAGACATAGTTCAACAACTGATTATAGAAAATCAGGAACTCAAGATACAACTCAAAAAGATAATGGAAGAACTTGCTTCTATGAAAAGAGAAGCCACTTCCAGCAATCCTAATATGGAGCAAGCAGATATTGGCACTAGCCAAAATTATAAAAGCCGAGTTATCACAAGAAAAGTTAATCCCCCTTTCAAACGAAGTATGTCCCTACAAACCCGTAACCCCCGTCAAGCCAATAATCCTACTCCAGTTATCAATGAAATAAACTTTCCAAGCTTAATACCGGATACTACTTCTTTTAAAGAAAAATTAACCCTAGGTACCAAACAAACAATGATCCCTCAAGTTCGCCAATATATAAATAATTTCTTACTTATTGCCAATAGGCTAAATACCTTCCCAGAAATAACCACAAAAGACCGCCATGGAGAAATCGAAGGCGGATATATTACTAACCCTTTAAAAAGGGTAAACGAGTTAATAGCGTTGCTCGGTTGCAATGCAAATTTAATCAAAGCAACTTATGATTATGGCCTTCTTAATTCAGTATATACACCGAATGGAGAGGAGCTATCATCAATTCCGAACTATATAAAGCGGCTAAAAGTTATTTGCATATTACAAAATCTCCCATGATTTTTGTAAGATGCTATACCGCCCCAGGCGAAGTTACTTCTTCTGAGATAAAACAATGTATTAAGGTTGTTAAAATGGGTTTTTAGCATATTTATAAATTCTTCTTTTAATAAAGTAATTATTTATAAATTCTTCTTTTAATAAAGTAATTTTTATTTGATCTTTTCTTATTTTTATATTTACCATATGGTCTGAATTTTTTATATCGTCTTTGCATTAATTTAGGTCTTTTTGCTTTATATTTTTTGTTTAATTTGTGGCAACCAAATTTAGGCGTTTCATATTTTTCACAACAGTCGCTTATTTTGGCTTGTTTTCTAAATGCCTTTTGGTTATTGACTTCAATACAATAATTCTTATACCATGTTTGTAGAAATGATATTTGTTCACCTAAAGTTCCTGTTTTAGGTTCTGTATAGTATGCTTCTTGCACCATAATGTTTATAGGTATTGGTAATTTTTCAAAATATAATTTTCGAAATACAGCTAGTTGTTCGGGGTTTCGGTTCCTAATTCATAATAATTCATTTGGAATGCACAATTATATTTATTTAAATCTTCTGGACACATAGAACATATTTGCATATTATATAGTTGGGACTTACAATATTCTTTCTTGGCTTCTCGCATATTTTAAATCTGCATTTGGATTACCAAATTCTCTTCGAATTATTTTTTCATATTTCTTTAACATTTGAATTGGATCTGTCATTTCCGTTCCTTCTATCTTAGTACTTCGTAGTTTTCGTTAATTCTAATATGCCTATATTAGTTAAATAGCTTTTAGCTATTCCCGTTATTGTAGCTTCAATATAATTAGCTGCTGCACTAACATGTATTTTTGCTTCAATTAATTTTGCAGTTATCCTAGATATCCAATTTTGTATGTCTATTTCGGCGTTTATAGAACAATCTAAATTTAAGGTTTCTCCTGATTGATTATCTCTAGGTATGTAGTCGTTTTCTATTTTACTTCGATATTTCCATATATGGTCGTTATTTTTATGCTTATAATCATATTTTTTCTTTTTAAAGGTTGGTTTATAACTTCTATCGGTTTCCATATAATCATAGTCTCTATCTCTCGTAGACTTTTGTAAGTACGTTAATTTCTTTATCTTTATCGAGTTAAAGTCTCGCTTCCGAATAATTTGAATATCTAAACTCTTGATTGGATTGTTCGTAACAAGTTTCATCACCGTCCCGCAACACATTTATATCGTTTACTTCAAGTCGTTCAATGTACGTAGTTAAGGCTTCTATAACAGTATTATTTAGAGTTTCGTTATCGATTCATGGATTTCGGATATTTCATTATTGTTTTTTATATTACTTATAAGTTGTTCTTCGATTTTATCAATTTTATTACTATATTCTATTCTAAGATTTTGTATTTCTTCATTAAAATTATTTTCTACTCTATAAACGAGTTAATAGCGTTGCCTGGTTGCAATACAAATTTAATCAAAGCAGCTTATGATTATGGCCTTCTTAATTCAGTATATACACTCGAATGGAGAGGAGCTATCATCAATTCCCGAACTATATAAAGCGACTAAAAAGTTATTTGCATATTACAAAATCTCCCATGATTTTTGTAAGATGCTATACCGCCCAGCGAAGTTACTTCTTTCGAGATAAAACAATGTATTAGGGTTGTTAAAATGGGTTGTACAACGCATTTTATCTTCCCGAAGAAATAAAGGCACGGCCGAGTTAAACCACCATGAGATACCGGACCTCCTCGGGAAAAGAGGGCCGTCAAGATAAAAGCAATTTATGAAGCCTTGATTACCATGGTCAAGACTTATGTTTGGATAAACCATAAGGAGTTAAACACACTAATTATCTCGCAAAGCACAAGATATGGCCATGATGCGATCGAAACTATTAAGACATGGATATGGAGCCTGCTCCACCCAGATCAAGCGCCAGTTACACGGTATTTACCAAGAAATTTTCTAACAGAAGATACTTTAAAGAGATATTGCGGTTGGATGCAACAAAATAATAACCACTCATGTAAGATGTGTGGAGTTAAGCGATGATTTGTACCAATAATCGAAGATATGGACGATTATGAAGATAAGGTCAATCATCTAACACTCGTGGTATCAACTACGAGAGATAGAACACAGCATACAAGAATAAAACATCTGTCTACCAAGTTAAGCACTGTAGAATAGAGATATTTTATCATATAAACTTTGTAATAGTTACTACGTGACAAAAGATAGGCGGCTAACGCAAAAAATATGTGAATAGTGAATAGTGAACAAGTACTTTTTTGTAGCACTTTTCACCGTAGCAAATAGTGTTTTAAACAGTATGTAAATTTTGTACGAACCGTTGTAATCCTTTGCTTATAAATAAGAGCTTACTGATGAAGCAAAATCATCAGAAGGCACTTGCCTAACTACACTTCCACATTTCTTCTCTCAACTTTCCTTCTCTATCCTACTCAAACACACGCTTCACCCCACAACTGGTATCAGAGCTACTATTCATAAGCCTACTATTCACCGTCTATCCCGAGTTATACTCGTAGAAGATATTTCACAAGTAACTATGGAAGCGAGATAAGGTAATCCCTTTCCTTATGAACCGAATATAAATTCAATCCCCCTAGTTTATAATAATACCGAGATCTCGTTAAGATGATTCTATAATTTCATATAGGATGTATGCTATCTTAATTATGCTTTCCCCGATTAAGTAAAATCATGTTTAGAAACCAAGAGACAATTGGTAGCAGGAGCCCGTTTAGCCGTTGAGAATGAGAAGGCGTTGAGGGCGTGATGCATAAAACCTATGTGGTGAGGTTGAAAAACATGAATTTATTTAATTCTGCTTAAGTGCTTAAGGGTTGTCAAAGCGGATTAGCAGTACTTATATGAAAGCTGATAGAATTGTTATTAACCGATTAAGGTTTATTATGAGCAAAAGGGATTGAGTCTTAAAAAACAGTTCATAAAGACACGAGATTGTTTACCTATCTACTCAATTGTTTATTTGCTTACATATTTGCTTAATTATTTACTTGATCGGTATGAATTCTCAAATAATGAATGTTAGATTACGAATTGAATGTATGAATTATGCTTTACAATTTAAAATCAATAGCTTAAAAGAACAACTAAGAATTTCTCTTCATCACTCAGCTAGAATAGAAGATCTTGAATTAGCCAATATTGTACTGAATTTATTAGAAAAAGAACACAATAAGATAAATGAACTTATACAAGTACAACTAGAAATTGAAAAATTAATAGATTTCCTAAAACAACTAGAACTTAGACAATCACTAATAGAATTTGAACAATTAATAATTTCAATATGACTAAATCACAACTTAAAAACGCCTTAGAAGACATTGAAATGCGACAAAATATGTTAAATTTTCGGGATACGGATCCAACAAGATATAATAGATGAATACGAAGACTATTTATATGAAGCTAATAGAAGAAAAGATATTGAACTAAGAGATGCCTTAAGGAAATATCTAGCTAATCTACAAAACAAGAAAAATAAAAACTTAATAGCTAAACAAGAACTTAGAGATTTACAAAATTCATTATACATATGAGTACTAAATCACAAATAAAAGAAACTACCAGGACGAGTTAATCGTGACTATTTCATATCAACTATACAAGCCGATATAAAAAATTTGGAATTAAGAAATCAAAAACAAATAGCTATCATAAATAAAATACAAATACTAGAACAAGCAACATTAAATAATAATCGTAATCATGAAGAAATAGACAAAGAGCTAAAACCTTTTGACGACCAAATAGACTTGCTAAATATAAAAATAAAAGAACAAGAGGACATAGCTAACAAAGTAACGGAAGATTTTATTAATTATACATTAGATAAAAAACCAACCTTATACATATGAGTGAACTAGAAAACGAAGAACATCTTGGAATTAATCTAAAAATTATTAATACAAATATTTTATTAATTATAAAATTACTAAAAGAAAATAAAAATAAACTAGACAAGCCGGAGTCAAGTAATACTAAGTTACCAATTGAATTAGAGGAACAAGGCTATGAAATATTAGAAAAGAAGATTACTAAAGAATATTCACGAGTTATTTCCGAGAATTACTTTTGAGAAAGAAAATAGAAGTAGAATATGAACGAGTAATTAAACAAGAATAATGAATAAAAACGAAAAAACTATTGATGAAGAAATTATTAGATACCCTGATGGTCCATTTAAAATACATAAGACTAATCAAAATAGACTATTTGCGAAATTAGTAATGGCACATTTTATTTAATCAAAGATCGAAAACAAATGATTCTAGAAAATGAATTTGATAGAGAAAGAAGATTAGCACTAGAACATAATCTAGTACAACCGACAAACATAGAATGTAGTTATCGGGACAACAAAACAATTAACGATATTTATAAAAAATTAGAAAAACTAGAAAAGAAATATGATGAAAGAATGAGAAAAATGGAAGAATCTATTAAAATAATACATCTTAATACCAAACAAATACTAGACAAAGTCTATAGAGTAGAAAATAATTTTAATGAAGAAATACAAAATCTTAGAATAGAATATAGTAATAAAATTGATAAAATCGAAGAACAACTTATAAGTAATATAAAAAACAATAATGAAATATCCGAAATCCATGAATCGAGATAACGAAACTCTAAATAATACCGTTATAGAAGCCTTAACTACGGACATTGAACGACTTGAAGTAAACGATATAAATGTGTTGCGGGGACGTTGATGAAACTTGTTCGAACAATCCAGTCAAGAGTTTAGATATTCAAATTATTCGAAGCGGACTTTAACTCGGATAAAGATAAAGAAATTAACGTACTTACAAAAGTCTACGAGAGATAGAGACTATGATTATATGGAAACCGATAGAAGTTATAAACCAACCTTTAAAAAGAAAAAATATGATTATAAGCATAAAAATAACGACCATATATGGAAATATCGAAGTAAAATAGAAAACGACTACATACCTAGAGATAATCAACGTGTGTTTGAGTAGGATAGAGAAGGAAAGTTGAGAGAAGAAATGTGGAAGTGTAGTTAGGCAAGTGCCTTCTGATGATTTTGCTTCATCAGTAAGCTCTTATTTATAAGCAAAGGATTACAACGGTTCGTACAAAATTTACATACTGTTTAAAACACTATTTGCTACGGTGAAAAGTGCTACAAAGTAAAAGTGTTGTTCACTATTCACTATTCACATATTTTTTGCGTTAGCCGCCTATCTTTTGTCACGTAGTAACTATTACAAAGTTTATATGATAAAATATCTCTATTCTACGGTGCTTAACTTGGTAGACGAGATGTTTTATTCTTGTATCTTGTGTTCTATCTCGTAGTTGATACCGCAGGTGTTAGATGATTCGACCTTATCTTCATAACTTGTCCATATCTTCGATTATTGGTACAGTCATCTCGCTTAACTCCACACATCTTACATGAGTGGTTATTATTTTGTTGCATCCAACTGCAATATCTCTTTAAAGTATCTTCTGTTAGAAAATTTCTTGGTAAATACCGTGTAACTGGCGCTTGATCTGGGTGGAGCAGGCTCCATATCCATGTCTTAATAGTTTCGATCGCATCATGGCCATATCTTGTGCTTTGCGAGATAATTAGTGTGTTTAACTCCTTATGGTTTATCCAAACATAAGTCTTGACCATGGTAATCAAGGCTTCATAAATTGCTTTTATCTTGACGGCCCTCTTTTCCCGAGGGAGGTCCGGTATCTCATGGTGGTTTAACTCCGGTTTGTGCCTTTATTTCTTCGGGGAAGATAAAATGCGTTGTACAACCCATTTTAACAACCCTAATACATTGTTTTATCTCGAAGAAGTAACTTCGCTTGGGCGGTATAGCATCTTACAAAAATCATGGGAGATTTTTGTAATATGCAAATAACTTTTAGTCGCTTTATATAGTTCGGGAATTGATGATAGCTCCTCTCCATTCGGTGTATATACTGAATTAAGAAGGCCATAATCATAAGTGCTTTGATTAAATTTGCATTGCAACCAGGCAACGCTATTAACTCGTTTACCCTTTTTAAAGGGTTAGTAATATATCCGCCTTCGATTTCTCCATGGCGGTCTTTTGTGGTTATTTCTGGGAAGGTATTTAGCCTATTGGCAATAAGTAAGAAATTATTTATATATTGGCGAACTTGAGGGATCATTGTTTGTTTGGTACCTAGGGTTAATTTTTCTTTAAAAGAAGTAGTATCGGTATTAAGCTTGGAAAGTTTATTTCATTGATAACTGGAGTAGGATTATTGGCTTGACCGGGGTTACGGGTTTGTAGGGACATACTTCGTTTGAAAGGGGATTAACTTTTCTTGTGATAACTCGGCTTTTTATAATTTTGGCTAGTGCCAATATCTCGCTTGCTCCATATTAGGATTCTTTGGAAGTGGCTTCTCTTTTCATAGAAGCAAGTTCTTCCATTATCTTTTTGAGTTGTATCTTGAGTTCCCGATTTTCTATAATCGGTTGTTGAACTATGTCTTGAGAGATAGTCTGCAAAACAGTTTTCTTTGGTATTTAGTAATTCAATAGTAAACTCATACCGATTAATATCTCCGCTACAATCCCGTTTATCTCCTTCCTTGTAATTGAATCCCTGCAATTTTTGGGTTAGCCAACTTTTAACAGTTCTATTATCCGTTCCGATTATAAATTTACTATAAACTATATAACATTCAAATTTTTTGATTCCATATTTTACTGCTTTGAGTTCTTTTTTATTTATATCCCAATTGATTTCATTTGCTTTAAATGTTCCTGAGTGATATCTGCAAACATATTCTTTTTTATCATTTTTATATCTATATTTTAATACTGCTCCGTAGCCATTATTGGTTTCACTAGCATCTGTTTCCACTATCCATGTAAATTCTTTGTCTTCATCGGGAAAACTTAGTTTTGGTAATTTTTCGACTAATTCTTTAATTTTTTCCAAAGTCTTTTTGTCGGTATCATTCCATCTAAAATCGTAGTCTTTCTTTAGTTTCTTAGTTAATGGTTCAAGTATATTGTGATAGTTTAGGGATAAATTCTCTAACTTGATTAACTATTCCTAAGAACTTTTGTAGTTCCTTTTTAGTATTAATTTCTTGTTGAAACTCTATAATTTTTTGAGCTATATGGTCTTGCATTTTTATTCCAGCTTTATCTATTTCAAATCCAAAGAATTCGATCTGAGTTTTAAATAATTCCATTTTCTTTTTGCTTAATACTATACCACTGGTTTTAATGATTTCTATAAATTGTTCTAATAACTTATAATGTTCTTCTTGAGTTTTCGAATATATTAGTATGTCATCAATGTAGACTACACAATTTGATAGTTGATTTAAATATTTATCCATGAATGCTTGGAATCTTCCTGGGGCATTTTTATATCCAAAAGGTAATACATTCCATTCATAAAATCCATTAGGGACTTTGAATGCTTGTTAATTGTTTAGATTCTTCGGTTAATTTTAATTGGTGAAAACCACTTTTACAATCAAACTTTGAAAAATAATTGTAACCTTGTATTTGTCTCATTTTAAGTATCTTATTTGGTATGGGGTAATTATATGTAATTGTTTTTTCATTTAGAATTCGATAATCTATAACCATTCGTGTTTTACCTCTTTTTTGTTCGAGAATGATTATTAACTATAAATGCACTGCTACTATGTTTTGAGTTACTTGGCCTAATTAATTGGCCAGCTAATAGTTCCGTTATATGCATTTTGAATTCCTTTTCATCTCTTTGGGTATTATTAAAGGGTTTTTGTGATATTATGCTATTCGGGTCTTTTAATGTCATTTGTATTTCGTTTTATGTTGATACCAATTTTTTAAAGGGTTATCACTACATAGTTTTTCTAGTTGAGTTTTTAAAGGAGTAAGCTTATCTAAATGGAGTATACCTATTTCTATAATTTCAAAGTTATTAATATTTTCTTTCTTGGTAGTCATCTTTTGGACTATTTGAGTTTCTTCACCTATTTTACATTTTTCCCATTCTATTGGCATTCTTTCTCTATTTTTTACTATTTTAGCTCTTAACTTATGTTTACAAGGAGTAAATAATGTGACAAATTCTTTACCTATACTAAAAGGTTTATATTGGTTAAGGAAGTTAGTTCCGAGTATGATGTCTTTTCCTATTAGTTCGAAACAATATACTTTAGGTATAATTAATATTTTATTCCAAATTTGTATTTTTACATTTATTTGGTATAAGGTAATGTTACTCTTGTTGTTATTAAATCCATTGATTCTAAATGGTGTGTTTAATTTTTTCCATTACGGTAAACAATTCTCTTTCATTATTGTTGGTTGTGCTCCTGTATCAACCATTGGTGTATAATATCTACTTTTGTATCCATCAAAGATTATTTTTATAAGTATATAGGTCAAATTACTCATTTTTATTAAGAATTGCTAAGTCATTTGTCATTTTATGTAGTCGTTGTTCTAATATCTCTATGTCTCTTGTTTTCTCTTGTTCCTTTTCGAATATAATTGTATACTATGGCTATGACATTCCGCAAATCTAATGTAGTTTAGCCTTTGACTTAAATAAGTCTTTTCTTCGTTTGCTATTTCTAACCTGTTTTTGTAATTTTACTAATTCAATTAAGTTGGGTATAGTGTTATTCATTCATAGTTTTAGTTTTATATTGGGTTTGATTATATGTAAATTCAAAATAGTCTTGGTTTATTTTCCATGGCTTAACTTTTTCTAAGAAATCTATTCCTAATATTATTTTGTTATTTAAGGTTATAACATATTCAATGTTTATATCTTGTAGTGCAATCTTTGTTGTTAGGGTAATTAACCTATTAAAATTCTCATTAATGTTCGAGAGATAGTTTTTCTAATGGAATATAATTATTTTCAATGTTGATGTCTATTTGTCTTTGTTAGGTTTTTTATTCCTATTTGTATAAGTATATAATGTTCATAAGATTTTGGTTGGATAGGTAGACTGTCGGTTAATTGTCGTTTAGATCGAGAAATACTTAATCGTTTCTTTACTATTTCTAAATCTTCATAGTTTGGTTTTGAATATAATTTTAGTCCTTTTTCTATAGGTAAAATAAGATCCGTAAAAGGGGTGTCTATAGTAATTGGTCTCAATTTATTTTTGGTATAAATTTGATGTTGGTCTGTTAAAATATAAGCATTTTTACATTGTACTTGTCATAACTTTTGATCCATTGGTCATATTTATTCCACTTAGCATCCAATATAATACTAATGCCTTTTCTATGTTTTGGTCGGTTAAGCTTATAGAATAGTTTGGTTTAATTATGAACCTTACTTTCGATAAATAAGATTTCCTTTAAGTTGTGCTATAATAGCTTGTTCTACTCGGTTCTTTTATTCTCGTCATCGACTAGTTCTAACTCTAAGGGAGTATCTATTCCTTCTTTAAAAACGAGGCTTTTATTATTATTTCAATGGTCGCTAGTTCTACAAATCTAAATGTAATTGGTTTATTTTTTAAAGTATTGTTAATTTTGGTTATTTCTTCATTTAATACTTCTTGTGTTATTAAAGGAACTCTAGTATTACCTTGTACTCGTAGAAGATATTTCACAAGTAACTATGGAAGCGAGATAAGGTAATCCCTTTCCTTATGAACCGAATATAAATTCAATCCCCTAGTTTATAATAATACCGAGATCTCGTTAAGATGATTCTATAATTTCATATAGGATGTATGCTATCTTAATTATGCTTTCCCCGATTAAGTAAAATCATGTTTAGAAACCAAGAGACAATTGGTAGCAGGAGCCCGTTTAGCCGTTGAGAATGAGAAGGCGTTGAGGGCGTGATGCATAAAACCTATGTGGTGAGGTTGAAAAACATGAATTTATTTAATTCTGCTTAAGTGCTTAAGGGTTGTCAAAGCGGATTAGCAGTACTTATATGAAAGCTGATAGAATTGTTATTAACCGATTAAGGTTTATTATGAGCAAAAGGGATTGAGTTTTAAAAAACAGTTCATAAAGACACAGACTGTTTACCTATCTACTCAATTGTTTATTTGCTTACATATTTGCTTAATTATTTACTTGATCAGTATGAATTCTCAAATAATGAATGTTAGATTACGAATTGAATGTATGAATTATGCTTTACAATTTAAAATCAATAGCTTAAAAGAACAACTAAGAATTTCTCTTCATCACTCAGCTAGAATAGAAGATCTTGAATTAGCCAATATTGTACTGAATTTATTAGAAAAAGAACACAATAAGATAAATGAACTTATACAAGTACAACTAGAAATTGAAAAATTAATAGATTTCCTAAAACAACTAGAACTTAGACAATCACTAATAGAATTTGAACAATTAATAATTTCAATATGACTAAATCACAACTTAAAAACGCCTTAGAAGACATTGAAATGCGACAAAATATGTTAAATTTTCAGATACGGATCCAACAAGATATAATAGATGAATACGAAGACTATTTATATGAAGCTAATAGAAGAAAAGATATTGAACTAAGAGATGCCTTAAGGAAATATCTAGCTAATCTACAAAACAAGAAAAATAAAAACTTAATAGCTAAACAAGAACTTAGAGATTTACAAAATTCATTATACATATGAGTACTAAATCACAAATAAAAGAAACTACCGAGACGAGTTAATCGTGACTATTTCATATCAACTATACAAGCCGATATAAAAAATTTGGAATTAAGAAATCAAAAACAAATAGCTATCATAAATAAAATACAAATACTAGAACAAGCAACATTAAATAATAATCGTAATCATGAAGAAATAGACAAAGAGCTAAAACCTTTTGACGACCAAATAGACTTGCTAAATATAAAAATAAAAGAACAAGAGGACATAGCTAACAAAGTAACGGAAGATTTTATTAATTATACATTAGATAAAAAACCAACCTTATACATATGAGTGAACTAGAAAACGAAGAACATCTTGGAATTAATCTAAAAATTATTAATACAAATATTTTATTAATTATAAAATTACTAAAAGAAAATAAAAATAAACTAGACAAGCCAGAGTCAAGTAATACTAAGTTACCAATTGAATTAGAGGAACAAGGCTATGAAATATTAGAAAAGAAGATTACTAAAGAATATTCACAAGTTATTTCCGAATTACTTTTGAGAAAGAAAATAGAAGTAGAATATGAACGAGTAATTAAACAAGAATAATGAATAAAAACGAAAAAACTATTGATGAAGAAATTATTAGATACCCTGATGGTCCATTTAAAATACATAAGACTAATCAAAATAGACTATTTGCAGAAATTAGTAATGGCACATTTTATTTAATCAAAGATCGAAAACAAATGATTCTAGAAAATGAATTTGATAGAGAAAGAAGATTAGCACTAGAACATAATCTAGTACAACTGACAAACATAGAATGTAGTTATCAGGACAACAAAACAATTAACGATATTTATAAAAAATTAGAAAAACTAGAAAAGAAATATAGCACATCACTTGTTCATTAGAGTTATTGCGCGTAAAATCCATTCTCATTTCTCATGTAAGTATGCATTCTCATATGAACTCACTTCTACATATATATATATATATATATATATATATATATATATATATATATATATATATATATATATATATATATATATATATATATATATATATATATAGGCGTAATTTTATTCTTTTTTTTGTTTTTTTGGGACCCCCCACTGGGGACCCCATGGTAAGGTGAAGGGCCATGCCAGACCGAAACCTCTCGCAAGTTAACCCGACCTGAGTTTGCGGGCAGACACTTTGAGAGTGGGGGGGATGGTAAGGGGAACCCTCTCCCAAAGTGCCCCTAGTGGGGATTGAACCCCCAACCTTGAGGTTGGAAGATTATTTCCTTACCATTAGGCCAAACTTAGCTTGGTGTAGGCGTAATTCTATTCGCCTACGCGGTGTGAGCGCGTATTTGACTACCCCATTGTAAAAGTTTTGTTAAAAAAATATTTTTGAAGTCGCCAACAAGTCTTTAAGGGAAGACTCATAAACCTAATTGGATATTGGGAAATCTTAGGGACAACTTTGGTACTTATCCAATGCATATTTCCCCGTCATGACTCCATTAATGATCATGAACCAAAAATTGAGTTCGGGGCTCAGGGTACGAACATGGTCATGAACCACGTTCTCCCATTGTCGGCCTCTACTAAATATCAATTCATAGCAAGTTTTATGCAAAACAACAACCAGATAATATTTTCAAGCACCCTAAAAATATTAGTCTAAGTTGGGTCTGTTCTCTTCGGCATAAAACAATTGAACTGAACTGAACTGAATTGAACTGAACTGAACTGAATTGAACCGAAGCGAACCGAGCGAATTATATTATAACTAATAGTAATGAATAAATTTAGGAATTGAATCGAACCGAATCAACGGGACCGGAACCAGATTGAACCGAACCGAAGCGAACCGAACTAAACTGAACTGAACTGAAAATAAGCTGGGGAGAACAGGCCATGAACACATAAAAAACTATTTTTAGTGACACGTTATTAAGCAATCAAAATTATTGGGTTCCTAACAGGTTGTCCAGATTATCTGATTAATGTTAGAACATTTTCTTAGGTCTTGATTAGCAATAATAAATTATTGGTGATGAAAGCATAAGCAGGACAATCATAAAAATATATAAGAAAATAAAGAGGAGTAGAGATTAGAATGTACAAAAGAACGATTTCCATAATGTACACAATGAGACAAATCAAACAAGACCCCCCAGATGACTATGTTTTTCTTATATATTGAAACAAAAATTGGAATATTTTGTTTACTTATAAATAGTGTCAAACTTAGAAACGTAAAGTCTATTAAGGGATGAAGGGAGTATATGTAAATAATGAAACAACAAAACTAGTGAATGAACACATGAAAATTAGTAAACTATTTTAATTGGCGAATTTCTATACTCTCTTAACCTTGAAAAAGTTTGTAAAGAGTCACGTAGATATAGAATTTTAGGAGATTAATTAGTGAGTGATATATTATCATTTGCTTTTGCAAAAACAATTAATACGATAAGAACTTTTAGGGTATTATTTATAAAAGAAAGAGAAAGTTGTAAAAAAAAGTTTAAAGGTAAGAAGTTCCATTGCAAGTAGGGGAAATTTCTGATTCCACTTTAGAAGGGGGAAGAATCGAACTCCCTATCAAAGAGGTGGAAGGAGGGTTTCCAAACAATAATTAGGCCAATTTTGATTATTTAATAAGAGAAAGTTGTATTGAAAAAGACAAATTGCATGGTATAGTGGACCAAAAGGGATAGGAGAGAATTACTAAAATACCAGCATTCCCAAAATAAAATTGTTAAAACTATCATAGGATAAAGAAAAGTGTAAAACTATGGCCATGTTTGGTAAATGGTTTTTTCATTGGCTTTTGGCTTTTCAATTTGGTCAAACAACCAAAAAAAGTGTTTGGTTATTGGCTTTTTGGTTGGCTGAAAAGCTGACTTTTAAGCCAAAATGAAAAAGCTGCCTAAAGCAGCTTTTTGGATTGGCTTTTGGCTTGTTGGCCCACAAACTCTCTAATAAACAACCAACAGCCACAACTAATTTTACCAAACACTTTTGCAAACAGCTGGCTTAAACAACCAACTTAAAAAACCAATACATACAGCCAATGCTTCCAGCCAGTCAAACAAGCCAACTAAACCAGCCAATAGCCAACAGCTGATTGTCAAACAACCCCTATATATAATCAGACGGAGGCAATACATATATTTCAACTGAAGCATTGTCAAGGTAAACTATCATCCATGTAGCGCTTCCCCCTCTCATTCAATGGTTTTCACTTTATTTATCCTTGTACCTTAAAAACAAAAAGAAAAAAGAACACATGTGTTCATTACTCATTATAAGTCGAACTGATGTGACGAAAAAAAGGCAATATATATGATTGTTCTACTAATATATATAAAAACAATATTAGTAGTTAAGATGTTGTTAGATTCATCTCAATGTATATCTTTAAAATATAAAAAACAACTCAGGGCGAACCCCTCCCCTCTAACAACCTTTCGACTCACAAATAATTGAATTTTTTCTATGAATAATGCTAAAATGAGTATTAATTCCTGAAATGTGCCCAAGTTCAAATTAATTCCATGGATACCGTCCACGTAGGACGGCACGCCAGAAATTTGTTTTTTCCAAAGCAAACCGCTACTCAGAGTAGCGGTTAACTTCAAGTTATGTGAAAACAGTATATGGGGTAAAACCGCTACTTGAAGTAGCGGTTTACTAGGCAAAACCGCTACTTGAAGTAGCGGTTTACTAGGCAAAACCGCTACTTCAAGTAGCGGTTTACTATGCAACCAAAAAAAAAAAAAAAAAAAAAAAATTTTTTTTTGTTTTTTTTTTGTTTCATAGTAAACCGCTACTTCAAGTAGCGGTTTATATGCATCCCTTTTATAACTTGTCTCAGGGACATCATATAACCGCTATTTGAAGTAGCGGTCAACTTTACATGTATTAACCGCTACTCCAAGTAGCGGTTTATATGCATGCCTTTTATAACTTGTCTTAGAGACATCATATAACCGCTATTTGAAGTAGCGGTCAACTTATTAACCGCTACTTGGAGTAGCGGTTTTGTTAAAAAAACAAAATTCTCGCGTGCCGTCCTACGTGGACGGTACCCAGGGAATTAATTAAAATTTCGGCACATTTCAGGAATTAATACCCATTTTAGCATTATTGAAGGAAAAAATTCCAAATAATTAGAGATGAGATTTTTTTACTTTAACCACCTTATAAAGTTGTTGTTTTTTCATACACATTTATATAAATAAACCATCTTATATGATTGTTTTTAGAATTCTTAACCAAAAACCATTCCTAAGTGAAAGCTCTAATCCTGTAACCATCCTTAACTAAGATTATTAAAATGAACCACCCCTAAATGAAGGGTATATTCCACTAACCATCCTTAACTAAGAAAATTAAAATAAACCACCTATAAGTAAAGGGTATATTCTCATAACCACCCATAACTAAGAACAATAATATAAATCACCCCTAAATAAAAAGGTTTATTCTCGTAACCACCCCTAACTAAGAAAATCAAATTAAACCACCCGTAAGAGAAGGGTTTATTCTCGTAAGTATCCCTAACTAGGAAAATTGAAATATACTACCCCTAACTCGTAACTCCCAAGTGTCTATTTGTATTTTGAAAACCACCTTTTACTTGTATGATGTACTTAACCTAGTAAATGACACTAAGTTAACACTTGTTACCTTAAAAATAGAGTTAAGAATATTAGAAAAACCTAAACTTTAATAAGAGTTTCACTTAAGGACCTAAACTTTCAAAAGTTTGAGTTAAGGACCTTAAAAGTAACTTTCATTACTTTTTGCTAACCTCCTTTAGTCCCTGTTCTTTTGGAGTGGGAGAAATTAAACTGAACTGGGAGAAACTGAATTGTAGAAAGTGCCTAAACTGAACTGAACTTAACTGGGAGAAACTAAACTGCAGAGAGTAACTGAACTGAAATGAATTGAGCTGAGATTAACTGAAAATAAATCCAAAAGAACAAGACCTTAGTTTGCGGTTAAACGCAATTCAAAAAGGCAAATTATAATAAAAGTAGAAAAAAAGAAATTAGCATTAATAAGATATTACAAAAAAGGCAAATTTTCCATCCTCTTCCTTGTTCTTCTATTTCCCAGCCATGGTCATCCGCTATTTCTTTGTTGAAGCACCATAATGTTGCCCCTTAACCACCTCCTTCACAAATTGGGAAAAATCAGAAGGACAATTTTATGTAGGTTTAAATAAAATGCAAAAAAAATCAATATTAATTTATTGATTGAGCCATAAATCCTCCATTGCAGGAGTTCATTTTATTTTGCATTTTTGTCTAAAATTGCATTTAACCTCGAACTAACTGAAGTTAGCAAAAAGCTAGTAACAGAAGTTGCTTTTGAGGACCGTTAACTAAAACTTTTTAAAGTTTAGATCCTTAACTCAAGCTTTTACCAAAGTTCATATCCTTCTAGTTTTAGTTCTTAATCAGCACTATATTGTAATACCTCCATTTTTTTTAGTTGACTCGTTTTCCTTTTTGGGAAATTTATTATTAGTTGATCCATTTTATTTTTAGCCACTTTTTAAAGAAAAAGGACATTTTTAAGAGGTGGGTCTGTTAGTTTTCCTATACTTTACCCACTCTCTTTCATCTCCTTAATATATGTGCAAAAAGCAAATGAGTCAACGAAGTAGGACGAAAGGAGTATCTAATACTCCCTCCATTTCTTTTTAATGGTTACACTTTGAGTTTTGACACTATTCACAAATTTATGTTTGACTATCATTGTGATTAATGGTAAGGAAGAATAGAGTTATGTAAGATTTTATTTAATTCGTCTCGATATGTACTTTTGAAATATCAACTTTTTATAATATTTACAAATGCAAATTTAGAGATATTAATGTTCAAACATTTACATTGGCAAGCGTGAAAATATAAAGTGTATTTATTAAAAAGAAACGAAGGGAGTAATAAGCGATATATTTATATAACCATCCTCATTCAAACTATCCAAGGAGGCTGGATTGGCATCTCATTGTTTGGACTCCGACAAGGGTAACAAAATAAATGTAAGTTAATACCAAATTACTGTAAAGTTGGTATCGAATAGTCACTGTAATACCAGTACCAAAGTGACTCTTACACTTTGGTACCAATTTGACTGCGCTTTAGTACCAGCGAGCTTACACTTTACTTTGGTACTTCTAGTCTATAAAATTACTAAAATACCCAACAATGAGACACCAAGAGTTTCTCCTATCCGAGTGTAGTGCCGGGTGTGAAAAAACTAGTTGTAAGTTTGTAGATTTTTTTTAATTAGGAAATATAATTGGTCCGAAGACCCATTCCTACTAGGCTACTAGTCTACAAGGAACACCAGCTCAGAGGTTGGGTATTACAAGGCTAAACAACCCAGAAGACAACAGTTCTAAAGGCCCATTGCCACCACAAGTGAATGCCCTAACATATTATTGGGATTAGGGGTGTTCATAAAAAATCAAAACCGAAAAACCGTACCGAAATAACGAAAGCCCGATCTAAATGGGCGGTAACCGTACCGATAAAAAAAGTTTTAACGGTATGGTTATCGAACCGGTAAAAGTAACGGTTAAACGGTACGGTTACGGTTATGATTTCTGAGTAAACGGTTAACCGAAAAATTGAAATATTTTATTTCTCTATCTCATTATTATGAAACATTTTTCAACAATTACATTAATTTTAATTTTTGTTACCAAGTAACAACAATTAGAGGAAGTATGTGATTTTTTTGGAAACTTTAGTACTAATATAAAAACTATAATTAGAGAATGTATTGAATTCTTAGTGTTGATTATGTTTTCCAATGGATTTATTATCCACATTATAATACATTTTATATTAGAATATATATAATATTAAATTATATACAAAAAATAAGAAAATATATATGTACATTAAGTAAAATATATAGTATAACTTGAATAACAATTAATGGTTAACCGGAAAAACGTACCGAAATAATGGTTAACCTCTTAGGCGGTAACCAGTTTAAACGGTTACGGTTCGCAAAAGGAGCGAACCGAAACTTCCGGTTACTGAACCGAAATATCGTTTCGGGACATTTAACTACCCATTAACACCCCTAGTTGGGATGAGGATTCGAAGCTTGGGCAAAACCCTGGAATTTGGGGTGGAACTCCACTAAGAGCATGTACAATGGGGTTGATTTACTTGGTCTAGGAAAAGTAAGACTAGCTTTTACTTGGTTTTACCATAGGGGCAACTAGCTCTTGCAATGGGTTGGTCTTATTTGTCGGACCAACTGGGCCCTGGATGACGTGTATAGCAGCGAATGGCGTGATGCCATATATTCAAGATTGCTTTATTGTTGCTATTTTTTTGTTCTGTACAAGATTGCTTTTTTGTTTTGAAATAAATAAAAAAATTAGTTTATAATTTTTTTAAAAAAAATTACAGTAAAATAGCTATAATTTTCTTTTATCTATAAATTGAGCCCAAATTATATTTTACCATATTTTTTCCCAATCTACTTTTCTTTCTAATCACTTTCTCCAACCTAAAATTATTAAAATGTATAAAAAATGATTAATATATCACTAATTAAAGCATAAATACAAATTATCTACTCTATATAAGAATAAAAATATTTTAGATAGGAAAAAGAGTATATGATGGGTATAGCAAAAGTAAGAGAGAGAAATAGAAAACCCAAGTAAAACTAGTACACCCATTGTGAGAAAAAAAAAGAGTTGGTGGGGAACTAGGCTATGTTTTGTTCACCTTATTTTTACTGATTTGATATGATCTGAACTTATTTTTTCTTTTCTGATTTAATCTGAACTTATCTGATCTGAACTGATGTGATCTGAACTGATATGATCTGAACTTATCTGATCTGAACTTATTTTTTATAAAATATATTATTACTAATATTATTATTACTTTGTATTTCATTACTAGTATTACTATTACTATCATTTTATTACTATGCACAACTTTTAACAACAACAACAACAACAACAATAATAATAATAATAATAGCATAATTAGTTTTTTTTTAAAAGAACATATAATATAAGAACATACAATAAAATATTAAAAAACACATATTTTAGGTAAAAAAAATATATTGTTTGTGGTAAAAAGAACATATTGTTCATGTTTAAGGTCCGTTTATAATAAGAATTTAGGTTGAAACTAAAAGAACATATAATGATAATAATAAAAAAAAAAAGAACAGATTATTCATGTCTAAGGTCCGTTTATTATAAGAATTTAGGTTGTAATGAAAATAACATATAATGATAATAAAAAAAAGAATATATATTGAAAGAGCATACAAAACTTATATAAAGAACACATTCTAAAAATAAAAGATAGATGTATTTTTATATTGATGACATGTTTGGATTTAACTAACAACATGTTCTTTGTTATATTAATCAATTGTTCTTTTTTTATTATAAATAAATCTATAAATATATATAATCATATGATCTTGAACAAAATTGTTTAATATTCTTCTTATATCGTTGTTGTTTAGTATGCTAGTCCAACAAGTAAGCTACAGGCTGAGCTTTCTTGTCTAGCAGGTAAACTAGTATTCCTTAGATGTTCTTCACTTGGAGACTTGTGCAATAATGTATGAGTCTGCTTGGTCCGAGCCTGAGCTTCGCTCCCGAACCTGCAAAAAGGGACCCACCCTGGAGGTTTGGGTGGCGGTTCCCCCTCCGAAACTTAAGTCAGATATCAGGAGTAAAAGTTGAGATAGAGAGAGAAAGTGAGGGAGTAGTTTTTCAGAGTAACTTTGCACTGTTTGCATTGAATGATCTTTCTCCTGATTTCAGGGGTATTTATAGTGATTGTAGTATGACAGCTAACCTTAAAAATTGCCCTAGAATAGTGGCATCTGATTGGCTAAGCAATCAGATCATGACACTTGGCAGGCCAGGATTTGTGAGAGCTTATCATCCAATAACTTGCAGCCACCTTCAAAGAGCTGGGCTCTGACTAACTTTTGGGCCAGAAAGGTAAGCCCTTTTCTCCTAACTGGATACAACCCAACCCAAGGGTTTAAATCTTTTTTCCTTTATTTGTTATAAGAGGACACGTGTACGGCCCTGATGGACCCAAGTGTCTCGAAAGGAGCCGTAGATCTTTTAGGCTACAACATTTGCCCCTAAAAGGGTTTTTACTGTTGGCCTATCTGACGGTTAAGATCCTTTTATCAGAGGTTGTTTATTCAAATTCAAAATAGAGGCAATGACGCACCCTTTTTCCGAATTTTACCGGTCATATTCGACCGTTTTAGACTCTTTCGGTCATCCTTAACCGGCTCAACGGGTTTCTTACCCCCCTATATATATATCCTTGGTGTGACCTCATTAAATCATTTCACACCTTGAGAGAATTTTTCTAGAGAGAGAAGCTCTGCACATTTTTTCTAGAGAGAGAGAGATCGTCCAATCTCAGTCTTCTTCACCGAATCGTCCAAGCGTTTCGTCAGGTATCTTTTCTTTCTTCTTTTTCACTTTCCTTTATTCTTTATTTTTTCTTAGAAAATCAATAAAATGGAATCTTCTTCTTCGTCAAATAATCCTAGACGACCAAGAGGTTGTCTTAACCCTAGAACCGAGAGTATTTCTTCTTCGGCGCATTCTAGAGTTGGGCCTCTTCTGGCCGAGTACATATTTTTTTATACTTTTGGCCGAGAAAGTCAGACGACCCGGTCTTTACCTGTGCAGGGTAATCTGGCGCGCGTCAAGCAAACGGCCCGTCTAAGACGAAGGGTATTACTCCCAACACATAGTTCCGACATGGAGGAATCTACTGGACGAGTTCCAGATGAGACGAGGGAGGCCCAAAGTGCTCAACCTTTGGACGGGCCCCCTTCCTTTGACCGCAACTTTGAAGATCCTCAAATAAACCCAGAGGCCAGTCCTTCTAGCAGGGAGGTCAATATGGAGGAAGCCGGCGACGACAATAATGGGAGTGAATCCGGTACTGCCGAGGAGTCAGACGAACCCTCTACTACCTCGTCTGAGATTAGGAGACGCTTAGGTCCCCTTTTCGACCCCGCATTTATATTAGTAAATCGTAAAT
The DNA here is from genome assembly GCA_947648045.1 of Beta corolliflora. Classification (NCBI taxonomy): domain Eukaryota; kingdom Viridiplantae; phylum Streptophyta; class Magnoliopsida; order Caryophyllales; family Amaranthaceae; genus Beta; species Beta corolliflora. Next base: position 1,209,270 of record CANSZD010003171.1, read on the forward strand.
GGCTAGAGAAAATAGGACCTGACCCTAGCTATTTATCCACTTACATGCCCATGCCGGGCTTCTCTTTCGTCATCCCAAATAAGGAGGCCACTCTTCTGAGTGCCCCCAAAAATCACTTCGCCGTCTACAAGCTAGCTTTGGACGCTGGATTAAGCTTCCCCCTCCACGATTTTATAGAACAAGTGCTGAGGTATTACAACATCGGCCATAACCAGCTGGCGCCTAATGCCTGGCACAACATTCTTACTTTCATAGCCGTCTGCGAGCTGCGCGGCCTGGCTCTTTCTCTCCAAGCCTCCACCCACATTCACTATGCGACCAAGGTTCCCGGGGTCGTGGACGGGACGTGGCTCAGCATCCGCAACCGCCCCGGCTTTCTCACCGCTTGGGGTAAGCCGTCGAAGATGCACGAATGGAAACTGGACATCATCTTCCTTCAGGCGGCCAACAGACTACGCCACTGAGGGCTATTGATTTTATAATCGAGCCGTCACAAATACTGGACGGAAGCAGTTCTGGCTGGAGTTGGAGGACCAATACGACGAAGAGGTGGTGGAGTACTTTTGAATGAAAGAGTATTCCTGGCCGGGCCAGTCATCCTTTAAAGGGCCAGCGAACTGGATACCCTTTAAAGAAATGTTTTATAATGATGGCTAAAGATAAAGGTATACATTCAAAAACCCAAGTAAAATGCCTCGTCCATAAACTATATCAGACTAACTCATTTACTTCCTGTTGCAGATCCAGCCAGAGCTCGTCTCAAGCATTCTTAGACAGGAGATATCAGTATGTCCAAGTTTACTAATAATTTGTGGAAGGAGTTCGCCAAGAGCAGTGCCGAGAAGAGGGCTAAAACACTGGTATATATAAATAAATTTTTTTTTTTTAGACGAGGATCATTCTGACTCGTCAATAATTGACTTCCAACCCTTGGACGAGAATCACCCAAAGAAGGAAGGCGTCCATGCTTGGACGATCACCTTCTTTGGGCCATTCTCGTCTGAGATACTGAACAGCTTTTGACGAGTACCTTTTAGGTTCGTCCAAGTCGGTTTTCATTCTTTGGACGAGAATCACCCAAAGAAGGAAGGCGTCCATGTTTGGACGGCCACCTTTTTTGGGCCCTTCTCGTCTGAGATGCTGATCGGCCTCAGACGAGGGTCATTCTGGTTCGTCCAGGTTGAATCCCAATCCTTGGACGAGTACCACCCGATGAAGCAGCGCCCCCATGATTGGACGGCCACCTTCTTTGGGCCCTTCTCGTCTGAGCGACTTTGAGTTCCAATACCGCCGAAGAGTTGATTTCCAGTCCTTAGACGATAATCATTTAGTCCGTCCATTTTTGGACGGCCTCCTTCTTTGCATCACTTTCGCCTGTGCGTTTAAACTACTTTGGACGAGGTTCCCTTGGGAAAGGGGTTGTCCATTCTAGGACGCCTTCTTTGTTTGGGTGATTCTCGTCCGAAGCCTTATAATTATTTTATAGCTTTTGCTCTTTGGACGACCCGTATAATGACTTGTTCATGTTTTGCAGAAAAATGCTCCTACCAACAAACTTCCGCCTAGGAAGTCCTCATCGTCCAAGAAGAGGCCTACACCGACCGCAGACCAGCCTCCAGCAAAAAAGCCTAAGGGCTTTACAAGGAAGAAGACGGAAAAGACTACTCCGGCTGGAAAAGAAGTTGGGGAGAAAGCCATGCTTCCCCCGAAGGACAAGGTCCTGAAGGAGGAGCCTTCCGTTGCTGCCCCAGCCGTGGGGGAGAAGGGTGAGGCTCCCACTGGTCAGCTTGATATAGTGTCTGCTAATCCAACGGAGACCAAACCAGAGTCGACTTTGGCACTGGTAATTGTGGAGCCGGAGACGGCTACTGACAACTTCCCGGGCTTCAGTGGCTCGATGGCGAAGCTGATCTCTCAGATGCCGCTATCCGTCAGGATGGCATCCTTATCGTCGGGTGAGTCATATTACCCAAATAGAGTTAGGACAGTGCGGGTCGACGGACGGTCCATGAGTCCGTCCAACAGACAAGCCATAGTCTTTCCCATCAAGAGAACTGACTCCCCCCCTCTTTCAGATAAGGGCAAAGGACCAGCTTTACCCACAGGTACTCCCACAATAGACTCGGACGAGGAGTCTTCTGCTGCTTTTGCCAAAATGTCAAAAGCTGAGCGTGATCGGCTCAAGCAGGAATTGTTCAAATGTTACCCTGAATCCTACATAAAAGGGTTGAGGCGGCATCAGCTGGGCATGTGGGCTACATGTCACAATTTGCTGCAGAGGTATAATCTGTTGCCGCTTTTGTTTTATACTTGTACAAATAATTTTTTTCTTTTGTAACTCGTCTAATGACTTGCTTTATTTTCATTGTTTCAGCTTCTTGCTCGCAGTATACTAACTGAGGAGTGGGCGAGGGAGCTTAAAAAGGAAAATAAGCAACTCGTCCACCTAGCTACAACGGCTGGCGACAAGGCCATCCACGACATTGAGATGGTTAATACTCTCCATCGCCAATCACTGGAGGCCTTGGAGAAGAGATCAGCACTCCTGGAATCCGAAAATAAGAATTATCTTGTTACTATCAACCAGCTGTACAAGGAACAAGACCGACTGAAAATGGCCTTAGACGCCGTCGCAGCTGAGTTGAAGGGCGAAAGGGATACTGCTCTTCTGGCCGTTGTCCAACTGAGGAGGGAGAATATCATCCTAAGGGCGAAGAATGCCCGTCTGCAAAAGGAAGCGGCCCAGGCCTTTAATGACGCCAAAGAAGGCGTGAATCATGTTATTGAGACGTCCAAAGGCTGGGCAGTCAAAGCTTTTGAGATGTTGGCAGAGCCTCATGAGGTCCCCAGCTTTGTTCGGCGTCTGGACTTCCAGGACAGTGTTCACAATGCAATGGTGTCCGCTGAAGAACCTCCTGAATTTACTGAGTCGGACGAAGAGGATGCAGACGAGGATGAAACTCCTGAGGACGACCAAGAAACTCCCAATGAATGAGATGCCTAGCTTTAGGTTTATTTTTCTAAGTTTCTTGGCTTGTTTGCCGCCGTAGCTTTGTCTCCTCTAGCTTTAAGTTTTAAGCTTTTGCCAAGTATATAATGAGAAGACTTTTTGCTAAATCTTGCCCTTTCTTTTATTGCACTTCAATTTTTATCAAGTACAACTGAGACTCGTCCATCACTTCTTGGACGCCTTCCCAACTTAGACAGCAAGTACAGTTGAGACTCGTCCTGACTTTAGGACGATCTGCAAGCTTATAAAAAGTATCATCCTTGTTTCTGGACGATCACAAAACAATCCAAAATGTAGCCAAGTATAAGATGAGACTCGTCCTGGATTTTTGGACGGTCTGCAAACTTGGACGAGTCTTGGCCCAAGAAGGAAAGCGGCCAATATATTGCGGTTTATGGATGAGCCACGCTTTAGCCGGCTTTCTTGAGGGAGCAGCACTCGTCTTGAAGTAACGAACTCTTACTAGGGCTTTTATTGCTTAGGTCATCCTAGCCTTTGGACGACCCTGACTTCCCTGAAAAGAGACTAAGGATAACTGTGGTTCGTCCTATAGACTTGACTCGTCCTAATAAATTTCATGGTGCATAGCGTTATCCCCCCCTTCTTGGGCTTAGCTCATCCTTGCATTAAGGACGAGCCATGCACCAAGAAGGAGAACGACCAACAATGACTAAGCCTACTGAAATTATTTTGGACGAGCCTTAGGATTTTTTGGACGAACCATGCTTTGGCCGGCTTCCTTCAGGGAGCAACACTCGTCATGAAGTAGTGATCCTTTACTATGGTCTTTACTACTTGGCTGACCGTGCATTTGAAAGTAAGTATCCTTTACTAAGGGCTTATTTCAGGTCAGCTTTCTCTTAGAGACTTTGACGTTTCTCTTACTAGAGATTTTTGTCAATTTGTTGCCAATTATGTGTTTTAACCATTAGGTAGTTGCACTTTGGCCGGTCTCTTCGAGTGAGTGATGTTCGGCAGAGAAGTGAGCAATTTTGACGCTCTATTTGTCTTTGTAATTTTGTCCAAGTTACGGTTACTTTTAGACTAATAACTGATTTAATGCCCCAAAGTGAACCAACTTGGTAAAAAATAAACAAAGGCGAGAAGAAAGCAGGAATTGTATTATATGAATTTTGCTTGACTAAAGGCCAAGATACATGTATACAATTCTTTTTCTCTTGCTTGTGCCGTGGCACTTTGGAGTGATTACAAACTACTGGCTTGTTTCTTGGCGATTAACTGAGTCAGACGTGGTACTTCTTCACAGTGTCTGAGTTCCAAGTGCGCTGTATTGTTCGTCCATCCAGATCTTGGAGACGAAAGGTTCCGCTTCGCACCTCTTGGACAATCAGATAGGGTCCTTCCCAATTTGGTGTTAGTTTCCCCAGCTCCTTGGCTCGTCCAACTGCCTCCATTTTCCTTAGAACCAGCTCCCCCACCTTGAGTGGTCGTCTAACGACTCTCTTGTTAAAGTCCCGAGCCATTCGCAGCTTGTACAACTGCATTCTTAGCAAGGCATTGCCCCTGACTTCTGGTACTTGATCCAAAGTCGTGCGCAATGCAGCCTAGTTGGCATCTTCCGTGTACAGCATGACTCGCATGGTGGGTTCTTCAATTTCAATGGGTAAGACGGCCTCAGTGCCATAAACTAACATAAAGGGTGTCTCCCCTGTAGAATTTTTGTCGGTGGTTCTGATAGACCATAATACAACCTGTAGTTCTTCAACCTACTGTCCCTTAGCATTATCCAACTTCCTTTTGATTCCACTGGATAGAATCTTGTTGAAGGACTCTACTTGCCCATTGGCTTGTGGGTGGGCGACTGCAGCGAAGTGGGCTTTGATTTCCCTTTCTGCCAACCAATCTTTCAGCTTAGGCGTTTCAAACTGTGGATTATCGAAGACGATGAACTGTGGCATGCCAAAACGGGTTATAATACTTTTCCAAATAAAGCCTTTGACGTCATTCATCTTTATACCCCGCATGGCTTCAGCCTCTATCCATTAAGTAAAGTAGTCCACAACTACGATTACAAACTTCTTTTGCCCAGCGGCCACAGGGAAAGGTCCTAAGATGTCCATGCCCCATTTGTCAAAAGGCAGAGGAAACAAGATAGGAGTTAAGTAGTTGGACGGCTTCTGATGCATATTTCCGTGTTTCTGACTACTGTCGCACTTCTTTGCATAGACGAGAGCATCTTCCTTCAGGGTAGGATAGTAGTACCCCGTCCTTAAAGCCTTTTCTCCCAAAGCTCTTCCCCCAATGTGAGATGCACAAGCTCCTTCATGGAGTTCCTTCATAACCTCTTGACCATCTTCCCTGGTGATGCACTTGAGGAAAGGACGATTGAATGACTTCTTGTAAAGGGTCTCATCCCACAGTTCAAACCATTTGTCTCGAGCCTTCACATACTTGGCCTCTACAGAGTCTGAAGGCAGTCGTCCTGTCTTCTTGTATTCTATTATAGGCTCCATCCAAACTGCCCCTCGGCTAAGAAACATTATTTGCTCTTGGTCAATACTATTTTTGGGTTTAACTTCCCAAAACACTGTTCTTGGCGCACCACCTTCAGCCGAGCTGGCCAATTTTGAGAGAGCGTCAGCTTGATGATTTCTGACCTTGGTACTTGGTCGAGAACAAATCATTTCAAAGGCTCAATCTCATCTTTGATCAGACGCATATATTTTCCCATCGATGCTGCTTTACATTCAAAGTCTCCATTGACTTGACTGACGACCAAGAGAGAGTTCGATTGGGCCTCAATTTCAAGAGCTCCTGCCGCTTTACACATTTTGATTCCAGCAAGAAGTGCTTCGTATTCCGCTTCGTTATTGGACGCTTGGAATTGGAATCTTAGCGCATATTCAAACTTGTCTCCTTCTGGAGATTGAAAAATAATTCCTGCCCCACATCCATTGACAGTGGACGATCCATCAACCATGGGCGTCCAATGCTTCCTCCCTTCAGCTGGATCAAATATTGGTTCTATAGTTGGCCGAGTAAGCTCAACTATAAAATCTGCCAAGGCCTGCCCCTTAATGGCTTTCCTTGGTTCAAATGATATATCGAACATGCTAAGCTCAACAGCCCATTTTAACATCCGTCCGGCGGCTTCCATCTTTTGCAAAACTTGCTTCAAGGGTTGGTCAGTATAGACGAGTATACTGTGAGCTAAGAAATAGGGCCTTAACTTTCTGCTGGCCATGACGAGGGCCAATCCAAACTTCTCGACTGGAGTGTACCTATTTTCCGCATCCTTGAGCACATGACTCACAAAGTATATTGGAACTTGCACGGATTCTCTTTCAGCCAGCAGAACAGCACTCACAGCCTGAGTGGACACAGCCAAGTATACAAACAGTTTCTCCCCCTCGGCTATACTGACCAACCTATTCAGCTGTCGAAGGTGATCTTTGACTTGTTGAAGCGCTTGCTCAGCTTCTACTGTCCACTCAAACTTGGCCTTCTTCTTGATAGTAGCGAAAAAGTGATGACACTTGTCGCCCGACTTAGACAAGAATCGTCAAAGAGCAGCTAAGCAACCCGTCAATCGTTGAACTTCCTTTATCTTTGATGGGGATTTCATGTCTAGAATAGCTTGGATCTTTTCAGGGTTGGCTTCTATTCCCCTTTTATCTACTAAGAAGCCTAGGAACTTCCCCGACAAGACTCCAAAGACACATTTGCTGGGGTTCAATCTTAGCTTGTATTTTCTGAGAGTTTCGAAAGTTTCTCTCAAATCACCAACATGATCTTCCTCTTGCCGACTCTTGACTATCATCAATGTATGCTTCCATGTTTCTTCCCAACTGTGGCTGAAAGACAGTGTTAATCATTCTTTGAAAGGTGGCCGGCGCATTTCGGAGGCCAAAAGGCATCCTCAGCCAGCCATACAGCCCTTTCTCAGTAATGAAGGACGTTTTGTCCTGATCCTCTGACCACATGGGAATCTGGTGAAAGCTTGAATATGCGTCCATGAAGCTTAACAAAGCATGGCCGGCTGTGGAGTCCACCAGTCGATCCAACTTAGGCAAAGGGAAAGTGTCCTTGGGACAAGCCTTGTTGAGATCGGTGTAGTCCACACACATCCTCCAAGTGCCATTAGGCTTTGGCACCATGACTACATTAGCTATCCATTCGGGATAATAAGTCTCTTTGATGAACTTTGATTCCAACAACTTCTGAACTTCCTGGTCGACCGCCTGGTTCCTGACCGGTCCTAAATGCCTTTTCTTTTGACGAACAGGTTTTAAACTTGGATCGACATTCAGCCGGTGGACGGCTATCTCTGGATCGATTCCAGGCATTTCTTCAACGCAATAAGCAAAAACGTCTTGAAATTCTTTCAGCAAGCTGATTAAAAGGCCTCTCAAATCAAGAGAGAGTGAAGACCCAATCTTGAGGGTTAAAACAAGACGAGCTTCATCCAAACAAACATCTTCTGGAGCTTCCACCGGCTCTGGTCGTTCTAGTGCCAGTCCCATATTGGTCATCACCTCCTCAGACGAGGATGGCTCCTCCTTGACGAGCTCATACTTCCTTTGTTTGCTGGGGAGAAGTTCAGATGTTTTCCTTGAGGGAGCGACAGGCGTCTGAGGACTCTCAATTGCCATCCTCAACGAGGCCACTTGGTCCTTTACAATTTCAGACGTTTTCCTTTCGCCTGCAACCCTCGTCTTATCTTTCCCAATTTCAGACGTTTTCCGTCCGCCATCGATCTTCGTCTGGTCTTCATTGTCTGCATTCCATGATGACGACTTGAGGATAGTTAGGTAACATTTCCTAGCCGCCTGCTGATTTCCATACAAGGAGCCAATTTTGCCATCATCACACTCAAACTTCATAAGCATCAAGTGAGTTACTATTACAGCTTTAACATGATTCAGAGTTGGCCGTCCAAGTATGACATTGTAGTCTGTCAAATCTCGGACAACCAAGAACTTGATAAACAGGGTCCTTGAGGCATCCTTTTCTCCTACTCGGACGGGCAAAGTAACGGTTCCCATATGATGAATGATTCCTCCCCCAAACCCTATGATGGGGTGGTGGACGGGAACCAAGTTCTTCTCATCAAACTTCAATCTGGACAAGTAATCAGCACTAATGATGTCTGTTGAGCTTCCGGTGTCAATCAGAATTCTTCTTACTTTCAAGTTTGCTATCTTCATTTCTACAACCAAAGGGTCATCATGGGGAGTTCTCAGCTTCCCTCGATCTTGTTCACTAACTACCACTTTTGGGAAGGGCCCGACCTTTGTCTGATCAGCTAGTAAGACTTGGCCGAGCTCCCTGAGGTAGTTCTTGTGCACTCTATTGGTTGGTCCTCCAACAGCAAACCCTCTTGAAATTACAAGGACAACATCCTCGTCCATGCTTTCACTCTCTTTCTTCTTAGTCTGCCGATCATCCTTCCTCTGAAACTTCCTTCCCCCTTGAGGCAAATAGGAGTTCATCTTTCCTTTTCGAGCTAGATCCTTCAAAGCCCTCTTAAGGTGCTTGCATTCATTGGTCTCATGACCGCAGTCCTTGTGAAAGTGACAGTTTTTGCTCTTGTCCCTATTTCTGTAAGGAGTCTTCATCTCAGCTGGAGCCTTCAGCTCATATTGGTCCTTTATCTCCATGAGAATGGAGTATTGGTCCGTGCTAAATTCGATGGGGTTGGATGAAGAAGGCTCAGATTCCTTTTTCTTGCTTCTTCTGGACGAAGTAGAGGTTGAGGTAATTGCCTGAGTCTCGGCCTTTTTGGGGTTGCTCTTTTTTGGCTGAGCAACCTCTTCAGGCTTCTTGGACTCAGGGTGCTTTGCCTCAGCACATACTTCAGTGGCGTGTATAAATGCTTCGGCTTCTCTCAAAGCCTCGGCAAGAGTGGTGATTTTCTTCTTAACAAGATCGAACTTAAAACTTTCTGGCCTTAGTCCCCTGATAAAGGCGTCAAAGGCCACCCCTGCATTGAGATCTTGAATCTGAAGGAAAATTTGGGCGGGCGCGGATGTGTCGTTGTGTGCACCGCACCCGGCCAAAGATAAAATTTCTCCTACTCTCTTCTACACTAAGGTAGTATAGTGGAAGTAGGGGTCGTATCCACAGGGAAACAGGGACGAGTTTAGTACTTAGCGTGATTCGAAATCTAGATTAAGCTAAGGGCCGAGAAACCTAATTACAAAGGGGGGTTTCAAGTAGATTTACGAATAAACTAAAACTAACTAGCAAGTAAATAAAATGAGAAATCAATTATGGAAAGATCTTGAATCCGATTAACATCCACTTCAATTCATTATCGATCCTCGAACCTCCACTCTAATTATTTCCATAATTATCTATTGTCGAGAATTAATCTCGCGTTCTCCTTATTCTTAGTTGAATAGCACGATCAGCGTGACTATAAAACCCTAACTAAAGGATAACCTAGTCCGATCTCGCGTCTAAGTTCAATCCAATAGCAAGCAATAAACACGAGAGAACCAATAGACTCGCTAATGTCATACACGCGATAAACATTCAACGGTTGATTCAATTTCCCTAAGAAATAATCAAGAAGATCGGCATCTAAATTACTCCCTAGTTTGCTACCAATTGATAAAAGAATAAAACAATCCGATTCTATTCTTAAATCTAGCATTAGATTAATTACACAATCAAACTAGTAACGTTCCTAGCTTAATCATGCAACAATCATGGAAAGCAAGCATAGAAATTAAACCATAATCAAAGAAACTAAATAGAGAGGAAAGATCTCACAATAATGCTTGAAGCTCCATATTAATCTCGTTCAAGAACGGTTCAAGCTACAATCGGCATAGCATAAGCCAATTCCATAGTTGAAATCTCCTAAAACTAAACTAGAAATGAAAACTAAAACTAAGAAATGAAAAACAAAGAAATAAGAAATGAAGAACAAAGAGAAATGAAGAAGGAAAGATGAAAAGAGAATCATGAAGAAGGAAGGATGAGGAGAGGAGTATCCTCTCTCTCCCCTCAAGCTTGCCACTCCAAGGTTTACATTTCAACTCTCCTCTTCGTGCTCCACTTCGTCTCCCCCAAAAATTAGGTTTTAGGAAGCATTTAAACCCCGCACAAAATCGTGGCCCTAAACCGTCAAAAGCGTCGCGAGTCGCGACACTGATCGCGAGTCGCGACGAGGACTCTGTCTCCCCGCACAAAATGGCTGGCACGCAGGTCGCGAGTCGCGCCAATCCTCGCGAGGTGCGACAAGCAGACTCGAACTCTATCCCTGACTTTCTTCGTCCGAGCGGCCCCTCGCTTCGGGATATGAACTTATGCCCCTGTTGCCAATAGGCGTGGACAAAAACGGAGTCGCGAGCCTGCTGCTGGGCAGGTTCTCGTGCTGTGCGAGCGCTGGGCTGTGCTGCTTGCGTGCGATGGCTGGCGTCCGATGCTTGCGTGGGCGTCTTCTTTGGGCCTTCTTTGGGCTGGCATGGTTCGCGAGGCAAGCATGCGGTAGTTGGTGGAGCTTGGTTATGCGATGAAGCTTGGCTTGGCGAGCTTGTGGCTTGCGATGCTCGGCTCAAATGCATTTCACCTTGGAAGCTCGGAATGCATGACATTAATCACAACTTATATCGCAAAACTCCGAACTTCCGCTAAGGATGATTTATATGCAAACCTTAACAATTACGAACAAATCCCTTAGCAATGTGCACCTAAAATGCCACAAGAACATCGTATAACTTGAGCGTATCAGGCTTCCCGATTGAATCTCTTAACAAAACTTCTAAGAGCTTTTTTAGGTCCTTGGACGACCTTTCCCAGGTGCATGCTTGTTTTTTGCTCTTGCCTATTGGCAACAAAGTGACTAGTAAATAAGAAACTGAGTTCAGTAAAATTGTTGACTGAATTGGGTGGAAGATTGTTGAACAACTTCTGTGCTACTCCCTTCAGAGTTACTGGGAAGTTCTTACACCAAGTAGCATCATCTACTCCTTGGACGTACATCTGATGTTTGTAAGCGGATAGGTGATCGTCTGGATCTGTTGTTCCATCAAAAGGTTCTATAGTAGGGAGTTTAACCTTTGGGAATGGGGGCGCCTCCATGATCCTGGCCGAGAATGGAGTGGGCCAGTTAATCCGGAGGGCTCCCAACTATCCCTCAATGGGTACGAACTCCTTACGATATTCCTTTATCACAGGATCAGATGAAGTGTTTGCAGGGGCTGGTCGTCTATAAACTATGGGCTGAACCACCGTCCTCTCTTGTCTTGGATGGGCAAGAGAGAGGCTTAAACTTCGTCCTTCCGTTCTGGTCGGCAACCTCAAACGAGGGTCCCTCAAGTATGGTGTAGACCCTGTCACTGACCGTTGCAATGCAGCAGCTTTCTTTGCCTCTAGATATTCCCTGGCATCTGTTTCCATTCGGTGCCCGCTTGGACGAACCTGATCCTGGGTCTTGACCCCCAGGTTCCAGTCCATCTTCCTTCGTTGTTCACTGCCTTCTGGTTGCTTTCCTCTGGCCGTCCTCCTAGAGGGTTCCTGACGAACAGGTCGACTAGGACCTGGACGATTTTCTTGGGAACGCCCCCTAAGAGGAGCTAGATTGTTAGCGGCTGGCTCAGGGTTAAGATGGAAAAACAGCATGTTGCTCTTGATCGTTCTCGGACGACTGCCGTCTTTTTGTCTGGAAGTCATTCAAGGCGTTCTCTAGATGGGCAGCAGTCACTGGACGTTCAAGGTTCTCTTGAATGACAGGTTGCTGGCTTGGCCCAGGGACATGGATGATGGACGGGAGTCTATCCCTTCCTCGAGGCGGTCTCTCATGATCTACTGTGTCTTCGACATTGATCTGAAAACTTCGATTTCTGGCTATGTTGGACAATTGACAATCAGTCATTGTTGCGTCTCCCCACAGACGGCGCCAAATGTTTAGTATGCTAGTCCAACAAGTAAGCGTATAGTTAGATTCAAACACATTGTAGTGAATGTAGTTTGTCATCAACCAAACTTCATTGAATCTTCTTCGTATCTCACAGGAGTTTACCGTGAACCTCGTTAATCATAGTGGGTCGGTATAATTCTTGTAGGAAAACGTATAATTACGTGCTTGGAAGTACCATCCGGTTTCCCACAAAATACTCATCCTAGTTATACATATAACAAGCTACAGGCTGAGCTTTCTTGTCTAGCAAGTAAACTAGTATTCGTTAGATGTTCTTCACTTGGAGACTTGTGCAACAATGTCTGAGTCTGTTTGGTCCGAGCCTGAGCTTCGCTCCCGAACCTGCAAAAAGGGACCCACCCTGGAGGTTTGGGTGGTGGTTCCCCCTCCGAAACTTAAGTCAGATATCCGGAGTAAAAGTAGAGATAGAGAGAGAAAGTGAGGGAGTAATTTTTCAGAGTAACTTTGCACTGTTTGCATTGAATGATCTTTCTCCTGATTTCAGGGGTATTTATAGTGATTGTAGTATGACAGCTAACCCTAAAAATTTCCCTAGAATAGTGGCATCTGATTGGCTAAGCAATCAGATCATGACACTTGGCAGGCCAGGATTTGTGAGAGCTTATCATCCAATAACTTGCAGCCACCTTCAAAGAGTTGGGCTCTGACTAACTTTTGGGCTAGAAAGGTAAGCCCTTTTCTCCTAACTGGATACAACCCAACCCAAGGGTTTAAATCTTTTTTCCTTTATTTATTATAAGAGGACACGTGTACGGCCCTGATGGACCCAAGTGTCTCGAAAGGAGCCGTGGATCTTTTAGGCTACAACAGTTGTCATGTTCTATATAAACTTTGTTTTTAAGATAAGTTGATATCCCTTGTAGGGGGAATTTGAAGGTGATGCCAACACAAGTAGGTTATCCCATGCTACTCATATTTTATATAAACTAGTATCGTATACTTTATATTATTCTACCAAAATTGTTTAAAAAAAAATAAACATGTTGTCATGTTCTTTACATGTACAACATAAAAAAGTACATCGCATATCAAAATTGTTAATTAGAACAAATATAAAAAAGAACATGTACAAATGCGAAAAGAACATTATTCTTCTTGAACACAAATAGCTTAAAATAGTGATATCAATGACATTTATAATAATAGCAACGACATTAATAATAATTATCAATATTAATAATTAATAAGTGCAACAACGACAATAATAATAATCCTTTTGAACAAATGTACTAGTAAATAGGAGTATTAATAGTAATAGTATAAAGTAAACAACAACAACAACAACAACATTAGTAATACTAGTAGTAATTATAATAACGGTTTTTTCACCATATACCCCCGACAAATCACGAAATTCACCATATACCCTTAATGTTTCAGATATTCACCATATACCCCCGAGTTTTCGAAAACGTTCACCAAATGCCCTTTTTTTAACTGCTGTTAACTCACTGTTAGCTTTATTTACGATTTTGCCATCATTAAGCCCTAACCCTAACTCCTAATCCCCTAACCCCTAATTAACCCCCTAAACCCTAACCTAATCCTAACCCCTAACCCACCCTCCCCTCCACCCCAGCCCAGTGGCACCGCCGCAGCCCCCACCCTTCCCCCCTGCCAGCCCACCTCCGCGCATCTCCCCCGACAATAATAGACAACCTCACCCCCTCCCCCCCGCCCCACCTTCGGCGCATCTCCCCGACAATAATGAACAACCTCACCCCCTCTTCTCCTACCACCGCAAAGCACCACCACTACTCATGTTTCCTTGAACGGCCCCCTCCCCGTCGATGAATTTCCGCGAGCATCCCCCCCCCCGTCGATGAATTTCCGCGAACAAATGACGAGATAAATGGGGCCGAGACCCGCAATGACGGAGAGATGGTGAGAGAACAAATCAGCGGCATCGAACGACCCCAATCTCTGCAACTCGTAAATAAAGCTAACAGTGAGTTAACAGCAGTTAAAAAAAGGGCATTTGGTGAACATTTTCGAAAACTCAGGGGTATATGGTGAATATCTGAAACATTAAGGGTATATGGTGAATTTCGTGATTTGTCGGGGGTATATGATGAAAAAACCGTTATAATAATCATGATACCAATAACAATACTTCCTCCGTTCCAAATTAAATGCAACAATTTGGATGGCACATTCTCCTAGGCAAAATTTCTTAAGGTGAGATTAAGAAAAAGTAAGGGCATGTGACTAATTTAATATGGAGAGATAAAGTGGGACCACAACAATTAGTGTAATTAAATAAGGCTTAACTAGTTTTAGTAAGGGTATATTCGTATTTTCCCACTCAAAAACTTTATCAAGAATAGAAAGAAGTAAAATGTTGCATTCAATTTGAAATTGTCGTTTATGGAAACTGTTGCATTTAATTTAGAACGGAGGAAGTACTAACAACAATAATAATAAGTTTATAAATATAAGCATGATCTGAACTGATCTGAATTGATCTGAATTGATCTGAACTGATCTGAAATAAGTAAAAATAAGGTGAGCTGAATATAGCCTTAGTGGGAACTGGGAAGTGAGTTATAAGAAGAAGGAAAGCAGAGAGAATTGAAACAATACAAAGACCAACAAAAGCTCATCCACCCATTGTACATGCTCTAAACTATGAGAAAGTGTTGGTAACTCATAGTGAGATGCCATTTTGACATTTCACAAAAATTTTGGTACCAAAACTAAGTCAAAGTGGTACCAAAATAGAGTCATTTGGTACCAAAATGTAACACTTTAGTACCAAGTAAGATTTACTTTAATACTGGTACCACAATAACTTAGCTTTGGTACCAATTTAACTTAGTTTTGGTATCAAAAATTTTGTGAAATGTCATTTTGACATCTCACTCTAAGACGCCAATCCAAGCTCCTAAACTACCACGTCTCCCTCGTTGTAGATGGCATTCATGTTATTGCTACTAGTCCTACTACTAGTACGATAGAGCTAGTGTATGTGTGAGAGGACAGAGAAAAACTAGACATTGAATCTAGTAACGAATGTTAGGCCAATAAGCACCATAATGTGACTTGTGAGTTGTGTTGTAGGGTTTGTTTCATTTTCTCTAGGACTAGGAGGTTGAACTTTTGAAGGGTGGTCTTCTCGATGAAAACACACACTTCGTTTTTGATGACATCTTTTCCCCTCTCTTTTGGGTCAGGGGGAAGTCAGATCTCAGCATTAAATTAACACATCAGCATACCCCCAATAGTAGGACTAGTACTTTATTTATAAATAGGAAAAAAATACTATACTATAAAGTGTTCAGAGTAGTAATTTATTTGAATTGAGAGCCAGAAGATTAGAGGTGGGACACAAATGGGATTATGAGAAAAGGAAAGGGCATGCAGGGAAAAGATACTTAAAACAGAGATTGCTTGCGCAAATTTAGCGAATGCTATTGCTACTTGCTTGGGAGTCTTGTACAAGTTATTAACTTATTACCGAGTAAAGTAATAGAAGTAAAAATGTTACAGAAAGGTTTTCTAACACAAGGCCTTCTATAGTTATATAGGGCACTCAGTAGCCACTAGGATTTATTATACTCTCCATTTTTTAAAAAATTTGAAATAATTACAACTTTATAGTTCTATATATAGCTAAATAATTGTTTTTATTCAGTTATTTGACTTTGATGCTCATATAATTTTGATTAAGAATATCTTTAGTTAGAAATTAATAACAATTATGAAAAAATTTGATATTATGAAGATAAGTTCATAAATTGAATTCAATTGATATCGAATTCAGCTCAATTTTAGACTAAAATTATATTATACCTAATCCTAATTCACCTCATTACAATACGAATCAAGTCGAACTAAAATTTCAATCGATGTGAGTATAAATTAATATTGTTGAGGACATCGCCACCGCTAAATCCAACAAGTAGTTTTAACACCTCTCACAAATCATGAATCATGATGGGGGAAGAATTAGGTGCGTTGTTACTTGTTACATTCACTTTTTTTTAGAACGTATTCGAACTATATTGAACCTGTCTGTTGAACTTTTCAGAAGTAACTTTCACTTATTTTAACATATTACAAATTAATTTATAACGTGTTCAAAATTAATAAATTATATAGTTTTACCTGACTTAATTAAAACTTATTATTTTTTTCGACATGCTTGAATTAGAGGTGATGTATTAGAGCCAATAGATAATAAAACAAAGAAAATAAAGGTAGATGGAGGAGGCTATAAATCTGATAAAGTATTGCTTAAGTAAGAGGAGAATTTTTAGTTTGTTACCCTCATTTTAAGTTGAAAGGGTAGTTGTTAGTTGTTACCCACCTTCCCAGTAGACATAGCTACATTTACGCAATGGGGAGATAATTCTAATAGACACTTATAAAAATAGTTGTTAATGTTGAGTTGGATTATGCATCTACTAAATTCAAATTTTATTAGTAGTGGGAAAGTTACCCACTACCCACCAGGAATGTCAAAGGGGTAAGTGGGTGTAAAGGATGGTTCTTCTATACTCATACATGCCTAATTTCATTTTCATCTCCGGCCCCATCACCCACGGTGGGGGAAATATCCAAATTCATCTCCGTCCCAATGGGTACATGATAGACATCACCCGCGCCCTACGACTTATCACTCGCTTGGACACTCCGCCATAGTCGCCTCATCACTTTATAAAATTAATCTTAATATAGATGGAATGGGAAGGGCCAAGCGGGGATGAGGCGGGTACAATATGATATTTACACCCCATTATCCATATTCCATGGCGGATACAACTTTTATCTCCATCT
Source organism: Beta corolliflora (assembly GCA_947648045.1). Lineage (NCBI taxonomy): Eukaryota > Viridiplantae > Streptophyta > Magnoliopsida > Caryophyllales > Amaranthaceae > Beta > Beta corolliflora. The sequence continues at coordinate 1,225,970 of CANSZD010003171.1, forward strand.
TTGCCTCATCACCCATTAAACCTCCGAGCCTACCCTACCGATATCCTTATTGCCCATCGGATGAATCAAGATTTATCAATTTCCACTAGAATAATGCATTACTCGATCTACCCCAAAATAACGTGATAGTTTTTCCTTCATCTCTCTTTATATTATCAAGCATCTCTTCTAACACCACGCAAATTTTTTTTTTCTTCATTTTATCTCCATTATTCCTTTAATACATTACCTTTCATCAAACTTTCAAACACATGAATAAGGTGGAGAGAATATGAGTAATGATAAGCGCTAATTGATAATGCACAGACTACCCATTGTCAACCAGATTTTAATTTTATTAAATGAAAATATGGAAAGACATCCTTTTATCAAAAAGTAAAATTGCGATCTCTGTCAAAAAATAAAAATTGTATCGGTTAATGTGTTTCGCTCAACTTTTTCTCCAAAAAGTGCAATTGGTTATTTATAACCCATATTTGTATGATTGAGACATTGGTTATTTATAAATCAATCTCTGTTGGAAACACTTAATATTTATAAATCAACCCATGATTATGTAAGTTAATATGCTGAAATTACAAGATTATCCCTGATAATAGGCAGATGAGGGTTTTATCACTCATCGAACTAAACATACCCTTCCTTTTCTCCTTTTCTTTTATGTGAGGGAGTTATTGGTTTTCCAAGACAAAGACAAGAGCAAGAAAATCCCATCAAAGGCCTCCTCCACCGAAGCTAGAAATAAATGAGTAGTACTGTTGTAGTAATACTCCTTTTTCCCACTCTCATTTTCTAAAACTTACCACTCTCGCCACCTAATTTTCTCTCCTCTGCCTCTTCCCCTGCTCCACAACCTCTATTTCACTACAAAAATGCATCTCTTTTGCAACCTAATTTCTAAAGCAAGACATCAAGATCCCAACTTAAATACTTCACATATTCTAATCTTTCAAATAATGACTATTTTTTCTAATTTTCAATGTTGTTGAAAGTATATAGTAGAGAGAGAAAAGCTAGGAAAAAAAGTTACAGAAGAAGAAGAAGATTTGGCAAAAAAACAAGGGTTGATTATTCAAATTGAAGAAGAAGAAGCTTGGATTTTGTACATCATTTTGAAGATGATTATCATCAAGAAAGAAGCAATCTTTAGTAAATTTGTGAGATGGGTTTTGTGTAAAAATCCTGTTTTTAAAAAACCCTGTTCTTGTTTTTCTTGTTGTTGTAACAACAAGCTTGAATTAAAGCTTCTTTTGTCCCTGTTTCTCTCTCATCACCATGTTAATGGCGGCTAGCTTATACTGGTTGGTGTTTGTTGTGATATTGGCGGGACGGCTCAATCTATGAATTTGTTAGTAGAATTTCCCACCTTCTCCAATTTATGTTTTTTGCACTCATGTGTTTTTATTTATTTTATTAGTTAATTTCTCTAGATTAAATCTAAAATTACATTTAAGCACATTTGCTCACTTAATTTAAGCTTTAATCTGTAGACTATTGTCACCCACCTTATATTTTTGTGATGATTTATTATCCTTTAATTTTACTTGCATTTTTCTTTTTTTTTTTCTTTAGATTAATTTTATACTTCTAATAAGTTTATTTTTTATATTTGTTGATTCAAATAGTTGGATTCAGAGTCCAGTGTTATGAGCAGTAGAGCAGTAGAGCAGCAGAGTGTATAAAAATGCATTGTCATTTTTCAATTTGGCATTTAGTCTTTTTTACCATTTTTGCATCTTTTCTTGTTCATTGGAACTAGTTGCACTTAGTATTGTTACATATGCATATAAATTTGGTAATATTCGGTTATACATGTATCTTCTATCACCATGCTCATATGATGTTACTTGACCACAATTTCAAGCATTTAGATGTTATTTTCATCTTTTTGTTAAACATGATATTCTATCTTTTTCAATTATTTAATTTTATTATTTAGTATTTATTAATGCACCCTTTTTTTCCTTTTGGCTTTTGTATGTTGCATAGATTGGTCTCTCATAATGTCTTTGAAATCTGCTAGTAATAGTACCTTGATGGCAATGACTCGTCACTAGACAGGAAATGGTAAAAAAGAAGGCAGAGGGTCATTTGAATCCATTGTTTCTGCTGTTTTGTGGGGTTTTCTGACTTTCTCCCCCCCCACCCCTTTTATTCTAAAAAAAATAAAAGTTTTAAAATTGCTTTACATTGGGGTTCCAAATTTTCAATGCTATTATCACAGATTCACAGGATATAAATTGTTGAGTTGTGCAAAAAATAAAGTTACACAATATTTTGTGTGTTTTTTTCTTTAACTTCCTGTGTCGTTGAAGTATTTTTGTTTACTTTCAAAGTTGGGTTTATTTTTGTTAAATTGCAAATACTATGCCTTTTATTAAGTTAGTATATTCCCAATTTCGCATTTGTAATTAGTGGTAATATTTACTTTTTAAAACAATTGCTGCATATACGAAGGTAAAGTGGAAACATTAAGCAATAACTAAGCATTAATAATACTGGTAAGTGATGGACATGTGATTTTCGTATCAAAACGTTTTTACTAGTACAAATTTATCCCAAAACTATTTTTGTACTCATGGCTCATTTTAATAATTCAAATAAATAAAATATACTAAAAAGGAGAGTTTCAAATAAGTAAAAATTAGTCACGGGTGTACCATATGCGGGAGTATGATGAGTATGATGAGTGAACTCTTTTACTACTACAGGATTAAAGACATAGTATTAATTGTTTTATCAAAAAGAATGTTGCAACTACTAATAAATAAAGCACACAATTTGTTTTCCTTAGTAACATTGTTGTTTAGATGATTTGATGTGACGAAAATTGGAGTATTAGAGTTCAAGAAATTTGGATGTATGTTGTTTCGGAAAAATAGCAAATGACCCAAGAAAAGAAGAACACAAAGAAAGACAAGAAAAAATGGCAAAGAGAGCAGCCATAGAAGTGTCTTATCATATCAATGCTCCTAGCACGAACTGTTGGACATTGGGTTGCTCCTATATTTCGGTTTTTTCTGTGCACGTGAAGTTTTCTTTGATGTGAAATAATTTGTCTTAAAATCTTATTGATAGTGCTACTGTTCATAATATTGTGTGATTTCTAGTGGGGTCCTATCAAATGTCTCACTTGGCTCGATATTTGTTTCCATCTACTAGGACTGCTACTTTACTTTTTCTCATGCATTTCTTATTAAGAGACTACTTTTAATTAATCACAAGAATTGGTTATTCTTACTTTCTCATGCTCCGGATTGTTAAGTAAGGATTTTTTTTTTAAAAAAAAAAAAAAAAAAAAATTGAACTAAACCTGAAACCGAATCGAATTAAATTATAACTAATTAATAGTAATGATTATCATTTAGGAACCGAACCGAATTGAATTGAATCGGGCGAATTTAATTGAACCGAACCGAAAATAAAGTTTGGGGAGAATGCAGCCCCGAGAGAAATCAATTGACTGAATCGAACCGAATAGAATCAAGTCAATTGAACCGAAATTGCTTAATTGCTAGTAATTGCTAGATGTTATTCAGGGCGGTAGGAATAAAGCTGTCAATGTACATGGGACAATAAAGATAAAGCTGTCACTCAAACAAAAAGATGATTTCAAAAAATGCGATGCTAATAAATAGTGTTAATGCAACTACAAATAGTGTTTGTGTAAAGGGTTTTTCTTTTTATGAGAAAGCACCTTATATAATAATTTCTCCGTTCCAAAATAAGTGAAACACTTCTCTCATTTATGTGAGAGCTTTTTGAGACAAGTGTTTCACTTATTTTGGAACGGAGGAAGTACGTTTTTATGTGAAAAAGTACCTAAAAAAAAGTTGTCAAACAGTACCCTATGAAAGTTTTTTTTTGTTGTGAAATGGGCACCTTTTGTCGGATTTTGGGAGTTGACCAAAGTCTCCAGTGTTGACTTAGTCACGTGACTTACATATGATCATTAAACCAAATCCCAAATCCCTAGTTTTGACCTCCATTTTTCAGATTTTTCCAAATTCCCCCCCAAACTCTCATTCTCTCTCTTCTCCCTCTGCTCCTCCTCGAATCTCCATTTTCCTTTCTTTACATGTATAACAATAACCTCTGGGATGTGATTTGCAGCAACCGTTTTGCAAATTCTCAAGTCTTGGGAGCTCCAAAACCCATGTTCATGCATCCACAGTATCATAATAGTTTCCCAAAATTAATGAACCAATAAGTTATACCTGCTATACAAATAATAATGGCTCCTCCTTCCCATTTGAGCATGAAGCTAATATCGCCATTAGTACAACCATCATAAAGGATGGTTGCGGGAGGATGGTTGCGGTTCCACTGATCCCGGTTATAGCAATGTATACCAAATTGGATACGAGAAGGATCAGAGGGTGAAGAAGAGAAGAGTGAGAATGGGAAATGGGGAGTTATGGAGGTGAAGAGGAAGAAGAAAGAGAATCGGGCCAATTGGGGGGGGAATTGGGGAAAAATTAGTTAACTGGTTCAATTAGAGATTTTGGGAGGGTTTAATGATCACGTGCAAGAGTCAATGCCTGAGAGTTTGGTCAACTTCTCAAATCCATCAAAAGATGTCATTTCACAACAACAAAATCTTTTATAAGGTGTTTTCTTACAACATTTTTTTTAAAAGGTACTTTTTCACAAAACACGTATTTTATAAGGTAATTTATGACAAAAAACTCTAATTATATATAGTGTTTATACAACTAACAAATAGTGTTCATGAAATATAAATAGTGTTTATGCAACTCAACTAGAATAAAGGTAAAGTTGTCAAATTAACAAAAAGTTGACCTTAGAAAATGCAATATTATTAACAAATAGCGTTCATGCAACTACAAATAGTGTTCATATATATGCAAATTGTGTTTATACAAGTAACAAATAGTTTTCATGAAATATAAATAGTGTTCATGCAACCCAACTAGTGTTTTCATATTAAAAGGTAAATAAAAATTTGAAAACTATATTTCTTTTTCTTTTTTATATTGTCTTTACTTTTTCCTTACGTGTAAACATCTAACATTTAGAAAATTATCATATCTCCAGAAATGCTAGGCTTTAAGACAACATCCCTTATTTAGTTATTCTACAAATATCGTTCATATATATGCAAATTGTGTTTATGCAACTAACAAATAGTTTTCATGAAATATAAATAGTGTTCATGCAACCCAACTAGTGTTTTCATATTAAATAAAAATTTGAAAACTATATTTCTTTTTCTTCTTTATATCGTCTTTTATTACTTTTTCCTTACGTGTAAGCATCTAACATTTAGAAATTTATCATATCTCGCTCATCCTCAACAATCATATTATGAATAATTATACAAGCCATCATTATCTCCCACAACAAGTGTTCATCCCATATATGAGCTGGTCTTTGTATTACTGCGAAACGTGATTGAAGAACACCAAAGGCCCGCTCAACATCTTTTCGGAATGATTCTTGTCTCTGGGTGAACAACTCATCCACTGGATTCATTGGGAGACGAATCGCTGGGATGAACACTGCCCACTTAGGGTATATCCCATAAGTTAGATAGTATCCTTTGGTATATGTGTTCCCATTGACTGTAAAATTTACTTGAGGAGCTTTACCTTGATATAAATCATCGAACACCGGAGATCGTTGCAACACGTTGATGTCATTGCAAGTTCCAGGTGTTCCAAAAAATGCGTGCTATATCCATAAGTCACCATAAGCAACAACTTCTAAGATAACCGTTGCAGATTTACTCCTTTCTTGGTATAATCCTTTCCAAGCACGCGGACAATTTTTCCATTTCCAATGCATGCAATCTATACTGCCCATCATGCCTAGGAATCCCCGTCATTGTCCATCATGTAGGAGGCGCTGCAAATTTGTAACAGTAGGCCTCTTCAAGTACTACTCTGTGAATGCCTGGCGAACCCCTTTAACAAAGTGAGCAAGGCTTTCTTTTGCAGTTTACTGAGCTACTTTGATGTATTCATCAATTGAATCAGCTGCTACCCCGTAGGCTAGCATCCTCAAAGCCGCCGTGCATTTATGGATAGGAGTGGCTCCTAGTTTCCCAATAGCGTCGCGACGTTGCTCGAAGTATTCGCGTTGTTTTGCAGTAACTGCCTCCACAACTCGAAGGAACAGAGCCTTACGCATATGAAATCTACGTCGAAACATAAATTCTGGGTATAACGGACGATCAATAAAGTAATCGTTCCTTAACCTTGTGTTTGCAACTTCACGATCTCTATCCATGTACTTAAGCTTCTTGTAAGATCTTCTTCTGTTGCTGGATTCTTCTGCGACTGGGGCAACAACCAATTGAGCAACAATCTTCTTCTTCATCTAGACACTCGTTCACATCGATGATATTGTTGACATAGTCATCAAAGAAATCATCACTTGAACTAGAAAAATTTTCATTTGGGTTCATGTTTGTGAGAAATTTGAAGAGGGGGAAAGCTTTAGCGTTTGTTGGGAAGAAGAATGTTGTTCTGAAAAACAAATGCAATAACTCTTCTTTTATATACCTATGCGGATATACTAGTAGAAAAAAGTTGATTTGCGTCTCCTGAATTGCATCGCACAACACAGGTAAAACAACACAAAAGTGTAGGAGCGCATCATCTGCGTCAGACATTCATGGCGTCCAACGCAAATCATGATTTATATGCGTCGGATGTGTCCTGCAGTTGACGCAAAAAATTAAAGCAAATGGGTGCGAGATTCATGTGCGTCGGATCCTGATCAATGTTCGCCGCAAATCATGAAAGACAATTTAGCGTCGAAGGTAAGTTAAATTCGATGCAAATCGATGTATCCAACGATTTGCGTCGAATCTGGAAGCTCATCCGACGCAAATGGGTTTCAGGGGTTTATTCACGAATTGCATCAGGGCCTTATTTTGTATACGATGTGCGTCGGACCTTATAGTCCATGCGACACACATAACCATGAGGCCCGCTTCCCCTTTTTATTTTCAAACCTTAACAGCGCAAATCATTTTCCCCAAAACCAGCTGTCACTCCTGATCTCCCCCTCTCTCTATATCTCTCTTTCTCATACCCTACCACCACTTCTTCTCCTCTTTCTTCCTTCACAATTCACGAATTCATCAACACAATTCATCAATTCATCAACACATTTAATACATTTTTCCCAAATTGAAGGAGACGTTCGAATTCACTGCTATTTTCTCAAATTCAAGAACGAGAAGTTCGAATTTCCAGAAATCCGGAATTGAAGAAGAACGAGAATTCAAGAAAGATCGAGAATTGAAGAAGTTTATGAACGAGAATTGAAGAAGAACGAGAAGTTCGATCTGGTTTTGGCGATTGAAATTCGATCTGATTTTGGCGATAAAAGTTCGATCTGATTCGCAGGAGGAAGAAGATCGAGGTAGCATCGTCGACATATTGAAATTTGGCGATTTAGGTTTTTTTAAATATATTTAGTGCAATTTCAATCCTGTATGTTAGATCCGATTTTGTTTTTTTTAGGTTCAATTTTTTAATTTCGTTTCGTATGCAGTCCCTTGGTGATTTCGTATTTTGTATGTTAGATCTGATTTTTTAATTTTTTAATTTCGTTTTTCAATTTTTTTATTTTGTATAGATTCTGGTACAATTTTTTTAGGTTCAATCCCTTAGTGTTTTCGATTCTGATATTTCATTCTTGTATTTCATTAAGATATTTCATTCTTGTACTTTAGGTTTAATTTTGTATAGATTCGGACTTTGTATTTCATTCCTGTATTCCTGGATACGTGAATTTATTTTTTTTTAACAAAAATGAACAATTTGTGTCGGATGTAAGACAAAGTCCGACGCAAATAGACTTTTTTTTTTAAAAAAAATGATTGTTTTGTGTCAAACATTGACCAACAAGTGACGCAAAAGGTGCTGGTGATGATGGGGTTCAAGGGTCATGTGCGTCGGACTCCGGTTGCCATCCGACGCAAATATACTATAATCTGCGTCGTGTCCTTATCCGACGCAGATCATGTCTCCCAAATTTGCGTCGAGACCTGTGGCGTCGTACCCATGTGCGACGCAAATGGGGGTCTGGCATCCGACACAAATCAATGATTCTATACTAGTGATAAGATTGCAATCTATATCTACGGATTATATTGCATTCTATATCTCGGATAAGATTGCAATCCTTGTCTACGGCTAAGATTAAATTCTATCTCTGCAGATAAGATTGCATTCTATATCTCGGATAAGATTGCAATCCTTGTCTACGACTAAGATTGAATTCTATCTATGCGGATAAGATTGTTGATTACGTCAGTGGATAAAACAAGACTACATTTACTACCACATAAATACAAGTACATTAATCATAAAATACTACTACATTAATTACTAAAACACAATTCCATTAACTAAAACACGATTATATTTAACAACTGAAACAAGTACATTAATTATAAAATAATACTACATTAACCAGTAAAATACAATAACATTTATCATTAAACGTGAGTTATCCTAAAAATAGATTAGTTACCTCATAAACTCTTCCTTCAGCTTCGCAAGGTACTCTTCCTCAAATGGTTCAAGATACGATTTTGTCATCAACAATTGAAACATCTTAAACTTCATTTTACTTTCATCTCGTTATTGTTTTTGGTACTCGAGCATATCAGACATTCCCTTCCTCATTAGACCTCGCTCATTTTGCATCGTGCTTAAAGTGTTGTTGAATTCATCCAAGCTTGTTGCAACACCTTTCAATTTCTTTTGGGCTTTCACTTTCTTCACACCGTCGGGACGCACAAGTATTCCGGCTTCATCGCTTGATCTCTTAGAACTGCCTTCACTCACAACGGTTGAATCTGTACCAAGCATCCATCTCGGGAGGTGTTGCATTTCTACCCAACAATGGTAAAATATAAAATCCTGATCACCACCCTTTTTTGTCTGTAAAGTTCATGTGCTTTAGCCTCTATGTCGTTTATAACCTCACCACTAGCTCGCTTACACTCAGCTTCACCAAGTTGTGATACCCATAAAGTAACACCTTCGTTAAATTGACCCCAACGCCTTTTAAGAGCTTTCATGGTTCTTTTGCGAATGACATTCGGTCTTTTAGCAACTGCTGTGTCGTAGCACTCTTTGATTTCAACCCATAACTCTCCATTTTTACAATCTGTTCCTTCCTCAGAATCACGGAAACTATTAAGGTAAGCGGAGACCAAGTGTTTATCTTGTTCTGCAATCCACCTGTCCCTCGAGTGCTTCCCTTTCTTACCTTTAATTACTTCTGGTTCTTGAACTTGAACTTCATCATCATCATCATCATCATCATCATCATCATCACCGAGTGATTACGTTGGAGATTGGTTTTCAAACGACATTTTATTGCTACTCCCGTCTCCTCCCGGAGTTGTGGGATATGGATCTACGCGTTGAGATGTTGGATGAAGTGTGACGGGTGATGAATTTTGAAAGTATTATGGTTTACAAAGGCTTGGAATATAGCAAGGAATTGAGGATGGTTAAGCATCACTAGTGGAAAAAAACACAAGGGCAGCGGTGCAAGGGCTGCGTTTTTTGAAAAACGCAGCCCTTAATAGTGAAGGGTTGCGGTTAGCCCAAAAATCGCAGCCCTTCGTAAATGAAGGGCTTCGGTTTTTGGGTTAACCTCAGCCCTTTACCTTCCTTTTTTTTTGATCATTTGCGCGCATAGATACAGTAACCCCATTTCGATTTCCCTCCCTTAGACAAAATTTCACGGGCGAAACCACAGCTTCTTCTCTTCTCTTCTCTTCTTTCCTCTAGTGCATTGCGCGAAACCCTAACTCAGGCACCACCACAGCTCCACCTTGCGCACCACCACTGCATTGCCTTCTCTTCTCTCCTCCACTGCATTGATTTTTAGTGGGTTTAATTTAGGGCAGCGCCACCACCACCACAACATTGACGCACCATCACCACGACATTATCTCACGCACCACCACCACGCCATTCTCTCCTCTCACTCTCTCTCCTCTTTTTCATTTCTTTGTAACTTTCCATTGCATAATTTGTTAATTTCTTCTAATTAATTTATTTAATTTCATTGCATTTTGAAATCAACTTCATTTTTTTGTTGTAAAATGTGCTTGTATTAGCCAAAACAGTGATTGTAGGGGGGTGGGGGAGGGTTGGCAAGGGGTGGGGAGGGTGGGCAGGGGCGGGGATCTTTGGGCGAGGGGGTGGGGGGGTGGGGGGCTGGGGAGGGGGGGGGGGAGGGCCGAGGGGGGCTGGACGGGGGGGGGAGGGCTGGGGAGGATGGGCGGGGGTAGGGGAGGGATGGCGGGGGGTGGGGGAGGGGGTGGGGGAGGGTGGGGTTGTGTGACCCTCCATTTAGCATTTGTAATTCTATAATTGATTGGTGTTTTTTTTTTCTGTTTGCTGAATTTTAGTGGGTTTAGGGGACTATTGTTTGTGGAGCATCCCCACCAGCAACCACCACCGGAGCACCGCATCACCACCAGCAACCTCCAGGACCACCACCACTACTGCCCTATTTCTTCTTACAGTGAGTTTTGTGTAGTTTATGGTGAATTAATCTAGGTTTTTAGTTAGTTTTACTTTTCTTAATTGAATTATGTGATTAATGTGGCATGTGTGATTTGTTAATTATAGGAAAAAGAAGCTAAGGAAGGCAAGGAAGGCAAATAAACTATCTCTCTTCTCATAATTGCTCCTCTTTGGTGTTGAGAGGTAATTAGCCTAATTTTCTTGTTTTTTGTTGGATGTTAATGAGGAAAAATTGTCATGTGTTCCAATTTGAGTAAGATATGATAATGTATATATATGTATATTTCTTAATATGAGATTGTATGAAAACAATGTAATTTAGCTATGAAATCTACAAGTTGTTTGAATCATCATCATATGCCTAGATATCCGTTCAAGACTTACTTATTAGGAGTAAGTCTTGAATATTCCCCTATTTGGGACTGTTCTTGGACGTTTGATCTCACATAGATGGTGAATGTGTGTCTTCTTTTCAATTCTGAGGAAAGTCTTGGCTTATCCTTTCTTACATTGTTCTCTGGGTACATATGTAGATAAGCAATTATCTACATTGTGTACTTGGAGAACTGTAGGAAAATGCTGTCGGATTTTCCTTAGAATTGAAAAGTTGGCATATATTCCCTAGTGAGATTAGACGTCCAAGGATGGGTTAGGTTGGAGTGATAAGGACCTTCGGCTGCATGCATACATTTTAACATGTCACTATCTTAGCTTGCATGTGTATGTGTGTGATTTGAATATGTGACTTTCTTACATGTGTATGTACTTAAATAATGATTGATACATTATAATTATTGGTTGTGTTTAATTATTAGAGGTCTTCTTGAATGAGATGGATCGTACTTGGATGTATGGTAGTCCTGAATCGATTGAGTTTGTGAATGGGGTCTCAGAATTTTGTAAATCTGCATTACAATATCAAGCATCCTCTGGAGCAGACGACTTTTATTGTCCTTGTGTCTAGGGCTGTTCAGAAACCGCAACCCAAACTGTTTTTTCGCAGTTTGGGTTGGTTTGCGGTTTCAAAATTGCGGTTTGGGTTATGATTTCAAGCAAACCGCAGTTTGCGGTTTGGGTTGGATTTTAATTTTTATAAACCGAAACCGCACCGTAAACCGCAATTATATATATATTTTTTTAATTTTTTTTTATCTATTTTGATTTTTTTTTAAATACACTCGACAAAAGTGGCATACAAGTATACAACTGAAAAAAGAAGTTTGAGGTAAAGAACTTGGACACTTTTGATAAATTATTATTTATGTTTAATTATGAAGTTAACTTCATATTTATTTGGACTCTTTATATTTATTAACAATTTTTTTTTTTACTCTTAGATTACAAAATTAATGTCGTGGAGGAAAAAATGGTTAAACCGCATACCAAACCGCACCAAACCGTTTTGCGCGGTTCAGTTTGGGTTGGTGTGGACAAAAGTGCGGTGCGGCATGGGTTGAGAAAATGTCAAACCGTATATTTGTGGTTTGGGTTGGGTTACATCCCAAACCGCACCAACCCAAACCATGAACACCCCTACTTGTGTCGATTGTGGAAATGTGAGCAAGGTTAGTAGTATGTATTTGCTTAGGGAGCATGTCTTTCGCCTTCGGTTTAGGCCTCAATACCATGTATGGGTTTGGCATGGTGAGGAGGAGAAGTATATAGGAAGCTCTAGAGTAATGAACGATGTATGTGAAGAAAAGAAGGATTTAGAGCTCGTTGATGAGGTCGGGGATGAGAATTGGGATGATGAGTATGCGGATGATGATAGGGATCGGGTAGACGAGATGATACACGAGGTTGAAGATCAGTCATGTAAACGACCTCGTATTTTTGAGTCTATGTATGAGGCTGCTGAAAAGCCGTTGTATCCAGGTTGTACAAAGTACACCAAACTTTCCGCCGTGATAACACTCTTCAACATTAAGTCGAAAGCTGGTTGGACGGACTCTAGTTTCACATCGTTGTTGGTAGTTTTAGCTGATATGCTCCCGGATGGAAATGAACTATCAAAGTCGTACTATTATGCTAAGAAACTCATGTGTCCTTTTGGTTTAGAGTACGAGCGGATACATGCTTGTCCTAACGATTATGTGCTTTATCGTAATGAGTGAGCATTTACATGAGTGTCCACGTTGTGGATTGTCGAGGTACAAGCGTGAAGGAGTTGGGGGTAGTGAAGGACCACCAGCTAAGGTGTTGTGGTATCTACCCATAATACCTAGATTTAAGCGCATGTTCTCAATTAAAGGAGATGCGAAGAATTTGAGGTGGCATGCATATTGTAGGAAGAAAGACGGTCTGCTGAAGCATCCGACTGATTCTCCTGAGTGGAAAAGTATCAACAGGGTGCATAAGGCATTTGGTAATGAGGATAGGAATATGAGGCTTGGATTATGTACGGATGGCATGAACCCTTTTGGCAATCTTATTTCTCAGCATAGTACATAACCAGTAGTTTTAGTGGTTTATAACTTGCCTCCTTGGTTGTGCATGAAACGCAAGTACATCATGTTGTCGCTTCTCATATCGGGGCCGAAACAACCTGGAAATGACATAGATGTATACCTCCAACCGCTTGTTAAAGATTTACAGAAGATGTGAACAAAGGAGTGGTAGTATTTAATGCGCATGCTAATGAGATGTTCACTCTACGTGCCATGCTTTTGTGTACTATGAACGATTATCCAGCTTATGGGAACTTATCTGGGTATAAGACTAAAGGAAAACAACCGTGCCCGATTTGTGTAGATGACATGAAGTCTACAAACCTTAAGGGCTGCAAACATGTCTATATCCGCACACGAAGGCTCCTCAGACGCGACCATCCCTATCGGTTTAAGAAGAAGGCATTCAATGGGACGGTTGAAGAGGAAGTTGCTCGTAGACCATTAACTGGTACTGAAGTTTATAACCAGGTTAAGGGTATTGAAACAATCTTTGGTAAACCTGCGAGTGAGGTTGATGGACCTACATGATTATGGAAAAAGGAGTCCATTTTTTGGAAACTCCCATATTGGAAAGATCTAAAGGTCAGACATTGTTTGGATGTCATGTACATAGAGAAGCATGTTTGTGAAGCTATTCTTGCGACACTTATGAATATTTCGGGCAAGACAAAAGATGTTAAGGCGTCACGACTTTACTTGGAAAAACAGGGGCTTCGACCAGAGTTGTGGGCTCAGAAAAGGAACGGAAGGAAGAAGAAAGTAGTGGAGGAAAGGGTTGATGAGGAAACTTGAAAAAGAAAAAAGAAGGTGGAGGATTCGGAGAAGAATTATTTGCCACCAGCTTGCTACACGATGTCGCGTGCAGAGAAACATATTTTTTGCGAATCGTTGTATGGCATTAAGGTTCCAACTGGCTACTCATCGAATATGAAGCGATTTGTTACCTTAAATGGTGAGTTGAAGTTATCGAGTATGAAATCTCATGATTGTCATGTCATGATGCAAGTATTCTTACCGATTGCAATTCGTGGGATACTTCCAAATCATGTGAGGCACACCATTATAGAACTTTGTTCATTTTTCCATACAATATGCAGCAAAGTCCTAGAACCGTCGACCCTCGATTCCTTGCAGGCCAGAGTAGTTGAAACTCTATGCAAATTTGAGATGTTCCCCCCCCGCATTCTTTAACATTATGGTCCATCTCATTGTCCATCTAGTTCGAGAAATTAAGTTGTGTGGTCCAGTGTTTTTGAGGTGGTGCTATCCTTTTGAGAGATATATGGGTACTATGAAGGATAAAGTTCGAAATCCTGCACAACCAGAAGGTAGTATAATTCAAGGGATTGTGGGTGAAGAGGTCAGTAATTTTGTGGCTGAGTATTTTGCTAGTGTTGATCCTGTTGGACTTCCGACATCTCGACACGAGGGCAGACTTGAGGGCAAGGGTACAATTGTTTCAAAATTGATCTCACCTTCTGTGGAGAAGCGTACACAAGCTTACTTATTTCTGTTGCATTACGTAGCAGCTGTCCATCCTTATTTAGATGAACATATGAAGGAATTACGTGCAAGCATCCCTGGAAAAGGAATAAGGGCATTGACGCAAATGCATAACAAGACGTTCATTGATTGGTTTCATAAACGAGTAGTGAATGACTTGGATGAAAGTGTTCCTGAAACAGTCAAGTGGTTAGCATTTGGTCCTCGTGAAGCTGTACGCTCTTATGAGGGTTATGATATTAATGGGTATACGTTTTGGACTGAACGTCAAGATCTTAAGTCGACGTCGCAACAAAATAGTGGTGTTTCACTTGTGGCGTCATCTACACAATACGCAAGCTCGAAGGATAAGTCGCCTATATTTGCTAACAACAATTATTATGGGCGAATTCAAGAAATATGGGAGCTGGACTACTGTACTTTTCATATTTGCTTATTGTGTTGCAAGTGGGTTGACGATAATCGACGTTGCGTAAAAAAAGATGATCCTTGCGGATTCACTCTTGTGGACCTTGGTCATCTGCGTGAAACTCAGGAGCCATTTGCACTTGCATCACAAGTTAAGCAAGTATTTTATGTAACTGATCCTGCTGATAATAAGTGGTCAATTGTTGTACCAGGCAAAAGGAGTATCATCGGCATTGGTGATGTTGATGATGAGGAAGAGTATTATGCATTTGAGGACATCCCAACTTTTACCTATCCTGAAAATAGTGTGGAAGATGATGTGAATATGTCGGAGAACTATATGCGTGTAGATCACACGGAAAGGATACATGTTGTTGAAGATCCTAAGAAACGGCGGAAGGTCAATAAATCATGAGACATATACTCAGGTATGTCTAATTTGTCCAATTCGTAACTAATATGATGATTTTTTAGGCTTATTTTTGTTGTTGGTGGAATTTCGGGAGCGAAAAGGTCATTTTTGGCCTACATGGCAAGGGGGGAGTGCAGTGGGGTGGGGGGGCAGTAGTGGCCGTGGTGGTGGACTGTGCAAATGTGGAGAGTGAGGTCACATGACAATGGAATGCCCATCTGGTGCTCTCCACATTTGTAACAGTTACCACCATCTCCGCCGCTACCACCTGATGGGCATTCCCTTGCCATGTGACCTGAAATGACCACATTTGTAACAGTTCCCACCACCAGATGGGCATTCCCTTGCCATGTGACCTCACTCTCGACATTTGTAATTATTGTGTAGATTTTTAGGCTTGCATTTGTTGTTGGTCGAATTTCAGGAACGAATAGGTCATTTAAGACGTATTTTAGCCTTTTCGCGTCCAATTCGTACTTCTCGAGTCATTTAACCTCAAATTATTTTTGAACATGATCATTTGAGGTATACTGTAACTATTGTGTAGATTTTTAGGCTTGCATTTATTGTTGGTCGAATTTCGGGAACGAAAAGGTCATTTTAGGCTTATTTTCGCCTTTTCGCGTCCAATTCGTACTTCTCGAGTCATTTAACCCCAAATTCTTTTTGAACATGATAATATGAGGTATAATGTAACTATTGTGTAGATCTTTAGGCTTGCATTTGTTGTTGGTCGAATTTCGGGAACGAAAAGGTCATTTAGGCCTATTTTCGCCTTTTCGCGTCCAATTTGTACTTCTAGAGTCATTTAACCCCAAATTAATTTTGAACATGATAATATGAGGTATAATGTAACTATTGTGTGGATTTTTAGGCTTCCATTTGTTGTTAGTCAAATTTGGGGAGCGAAAAGTTCATTTTAGGCCTATTTTCGCCGATTCGCGTCAATTTTTGATATTTTTGTTGATCTAACTCCAAGCTTTTGTTGCATATGCCAATATGAGGTAGAATGAAACTACTTATTAGGTTTTTGTGCATAAATTTTCATGTAAATGAAATTGGGAAACAAACTGGCTTAAAGAAAGGGGGGAAGTTGTGCGAGGTGGCGGTAGTGGGGGGATGGCCGTTAGGGGCTTGGGGAGGGAGGGGAGGGGAGGGTGTGCGGTGGCTTGGCGAAGACGTGCGAGGGGAGGGAAGGCCGGGCATCGGTGGGGGAGGGATGACGGGGGTTTGGGGGGCTGTGCGGGGAGGGGAGGGGAGGGAGGGGGAGGTGGGGCTGGGCAGAGGCTTGGGGAGGCCGCGAGGGCTAGCAAGGGGTTAGTATCTATCTCGCCCGGCCCTTGCCGGCCCCCGACCCTCCTCCACCGATGCCCATCCCTCCCCTCTCTGCCACGAGACCCCGCAACCCCCGCACACCCCTCCCCGCACGGACCCCCGCCCCCCCGCACACCACTCCCCTCCCCTCCCCCGACCCTCCCTCCCCGCACGAGGCCCTCCCAAGCCCCCGCCAACCACTCTCCTCCCTTGCACGGACCCCCCAACCCCCCGCACACCCCTCCCCTCCCATGCCCGGCCATCCCCTCCCCGCACGGACCCCCACTAACCCCCCTGCACACCCCTCCCCCTCCCCCTGACCCTCCCTTCTCTCCACGGACCCCCCAACCCCCGGCCGGCCGTCCCCTCCCCTGCACGGACCCCTCCCAATCCCCCGCACTCCCCTCCCCCGCCCGGCCCTCCCATCCCCGCACAGACCCCCCCAACCCCCGCCAATCCCTCCCCTCCCATGCACATTCCCCCCCAACCCCTTACCCAACCCTCCCCTACCCGGCCACAGACCCCCAAACCCCCGCCCGGCCCCCTCAGCCACGGTCCCCCTGCTGCACTCCTCCTCCTTGCCCCTTAGTGCTATTGTGTAGATATTTTTTTTTGTCTTCTTGAGTTTTATATATTAATACGTATATTTGTACAATTTCGGGGAGATGGTGGATGTGCATACGGATGAGAGCACGGGTACATAACACACTACCGAGGATGAGTCATATGATGAGAGAAAGGAATGGGTTAAAGATGATCCCGAGGATCGGAATCTTGAGGTTGACTTCATTACTAGGCTTGAGAACATAGCGGATGTAAATGCTCTCATGGGAAAGGATTACGTGCAAGACCGACATCGCCATAAAGAAGTGAATGCACAAAGTATAAGAGTTTCAAAAACACGCAAATTGGTAGGAAATCATTGGCGACGAAAAAGAGAAAAGGAAGGGGATCTACAAAGTCACTAGGGAAACACACAACTATCACTAGTGGAAAAATAAGGAAGGGTTGCGGTCAAAACATTGCCCTAAGGGCTGCGTTTTTTGGCGCCGGCCCTTTCCATAGCTGACCCTTCATTAGAAAAGAAGGGATGCGGTTTTTTAATGACCCTTCACAACGAGAGGGGCGGTTCGTGCCAAAAACGCGACCCTTCTAAGCTTGAAGGGCTGCGTTTTCGCTTAAACCGCAGATCCTTCTTTAAATGAAGGGCTGCGGTTTTAAGCCTAAACCGACCCTTTTAAAGTGAAGGGGTCGCGGTTTAGGCTTAAAACCGCTGACCCTTTAAATTCATATATTTTTTTAAAAAATAAATTAAATCTCGCCCGCCCACCCCAAGACCCCCCACCCCCGCGCCCCTGCACCCCCCCACCCCCCGCCCCAAGACCCCCACCCCCTGCCCGCCCCCGCACCCCCATTTCCGCCCCCGCACCCCCCATTGACCCACTAAGCCCACCCCACACTCACCCGCCCCGCCCGCCCCCGCACTCCCACCCGCCCCACCCCCGCCCACCCGCCCACCCCCTCGCACTCCCACCCATGACCTCCCCACCCCTAGCCCACCCCTCGCCCTACCCCCCCGCACTCCCACCGGCCCCCCCCCCCACCCCCCCCACCCCCGCCCACCCGCCCACCCCCCGCACTCCCACTGCCCTGCCCCCAAGCCTCCCACCCGCCCCGCCCCCCCACCCCTAGCCCCCCTTTGCCCGCGCCCCGCCCCCCCCGCACTCCCATCGCCCCCCGCCCCCACAGCCCCCACACCTCGCCCCCACTCCCTCCCACCCCCAGCCCCACCCCCCGCCCACGTGCCACCCCACCCCCGCACTCCCCCCCAAGCCCCGCCCACCCCAACCCACCCCCGCACTCCCCCAAGTCCCGCCCACCCCAATCCACCCCCTGCACTCCCCCCGCCCCCGCCCGCCCTCGCCCCCACCCCACCCACCCCCCCTTCACTCCCCGCACCCCCCACCCCCACCCCCACCCTTCACTCCCTTGCACCCCACCCCGCCCCACCCTCTGCCAAGCCCCTCCACCCATTCTTTGCCAGCCACCCCGACACCCAACCGGCCCCATAGCCCAGCCCAATGACCCACCATGGCGGCCCCCCACCCCACCCCCACCCAAAACCTCCCTTCGATACAAAAAAAAAAACCGATCAAATTGCAATAATATATGACAAGTTTTTGAACGTAATAATTAACTTTAAATATGTATATTTAATAATGTAAAAAGTGTACATATAGAATTGATACAAACTAGTAGATGTAGCTAATTATATCACGAATTCCACCAAAATGTATCATAAGCAATCATCACAAATGTGGGACGCCAACTTATCCCGAACTTCATGTAATTCATCTGTGGTGAAGGCCCTCAAACGTGGTGTGTTATTCATATTAACCTTGCAAAACAACCAAGGTATAAACACAAAATATAAGAATTCAATTATTTACCGTAGTTAGTAGTTATAAAAATGACATATACGTTCCCGAAATTCAATCAAAAACAAATGCAAGCCAAAAACTCTACACACTAGTTATATTATACCTTATATTATCATATTGAAAAAGAAAATGGAGTTCGATGACTCGAGAAACAAGAATTGGACGCGAAAAGGCAAAAATCGGCCTAAAATCACATTTATGTTCCCGATATACAACCTACAACAAATGCAAGCCTAAGAATCTACATAATAGTTACATTATACCTCATATTATCATGTTCAAAATGAAATTGGGGTTAAATGACGCGATAAGTACGAATTGGGCGTGAAAAGGCAAAAATAGGCCTAAAATGCCCTTTTCGTTCCCAAAATTCAACCTACAACAATTGCAAACCTAAAAATCTACACAATAGTTACATTATGCCTCATATTATCATGTTCAAAATGAATTTGGGGTTAAATGACTCGATAAATATGATTTGGAAGCGTTAAAGGCAAAAATAGGCCTAAAATTGACATTTTCGTTCCCAAATATATGCATGTGCTACTTTGGTTTCTAAACCAATTAATGCCTATTACCAATCGATCTAATGTAAACTAACATATACTAATAAGTTACATACCTTTTGAAGATCATCGACGTTAGTGCAATGGTTGACGATATCGAACATGTACCTCAGCACGTAATAGCCACATGCAAGTCCATCATCTTGTTGCGGACACTAAATGTTCACCAAAGGATGCATCCAATGTTAGATGTGTAGTATGTGGCTAAAAGTGTTTCTATATAAGGACAAATAAATTAGTCATGTTACCTCGACTGATATCCAAACAGGAGCTTTTGGTGCTCGAAGTCCTGTTGCACTAATATGCTTCATCACACTACATCAATACATTATTATAAGATTAGATGTACTAACTGTTTATATATATAGAGATGATGAATAATGTGTAATATTAATAAGTGCGCATATATTGAGTTTCGATTAGGCTACCTATTTAACAATGATTTGATTAGTAAGGACCGTGGTGGTTCTCGACGCAAATAATCAAAGTGGTAGACTTCGTTACGTGACAAACATATCGCAAGCAGTGTCCAATGAGCCCTACAACAAGAAAATATAGTTATTATTAATCGTAGAACAATTAATAGGTCAATTTAATTATCGAATAATAAAAGTAAAGTGAGTTTAACAAGCATACTTTTCAATATAAGGAACAAGAATGATATGATGATATCCAAAACGAGATGATGCTTTGAAACTCATTTCGAGATACTCTTTCACTTCGGCTTTGTTTTGTAAGCAATTGTCATCTCGTATTATGTTTGGACATAACCAACCAAACATTGACTCATGACTAGATGTTGCAATCAATTTATTGTATAATAACCTGAGAAATCACATATTGATTAAAAGTAAACTTACTTATTATGGAAGTTGAATTTAAAACTACTTAAGGCATATGTATATGTATATTTAATTTATATACTTATGTATTACCTCATGAATGTTTGTATCATGGAAACATTCAACTCTACCCTACATAAGAATTCTTTAATATCGACCTTAGAAATGAATGTCGATGACTCCTCAAAGTAGTGGAATTGTTGCTCCCCCAAAGGAACCTCAATTGTACAATGATCGGGTAAATCGCTAGCGCACTCAGGTAACCAAAAGCATGGAATACTAAGGCCTCGCACCACCTCTGGCTCGATAATAAGTGGATTCTTTGTCCTAGAAACATTTCCCTTCACCACATTTCGTTCACCTTCATCACGTAAACTTGCTTTCTTATCAGGTGAACATGCCTTCTTTCCCTTCATGTCATGTGAGTCTCCCTTCCCCCAAACCTAGTAATTAGTTAAAAGTAAAGATATTACTGACTATCATAGGAACTATAAAAGAAAACACGCACATATATATATGTATGTTAATCATTGTACCTCATCTGAAAACCGCACCAATGCACGCGGCCATAGAACATAACTGCCAAGGGCATCATTCAGTAACTGTAGACCAACTTCTGGCTTCGGCAGCGGAAGAGGTAATTCTTCGAAACCAGACACAATTTCATTGAGGGTGACCACATAGTGATTATCATTTACTAACTGGTTATGCAATCGTACTCGGTCACTAGGGGGTTGTGCATGGCCATAAGCTACGAGAATGAAACTATCATAACCATCTCCTCGAGCTAATAGTTCACATGGTGTCTCTTCCTTTAAAAAAAAAACTCCATTTATAGTTAGTCTATGAAACAACATATAGTAAGAATTTCATGCATTTAAGAACAATAGTTGTTTAACAAAGCAAAGGGATTAAGTGATTACCTTCAACTCGGGTACTACAGGTGGATCAGGTAAAGGTATCATCTGATCAATGACGCGATAAATACGAATTGGACGCGAAAAGGCAAAACTAGGCCTAAAATGACCTTTTCGTTCCCAACATGCAACCAACAACAAATGCAAGCCTAAAACTCTACACAATAGTTACATTATACCTCATATAATCATGTTCAACAAGAATTTGGGTTTAAATAATTCGATTAGTACGAATCGGATGCGAATCGACCAAAATAGGCCTAAAATGACCCGAGAATCAGGTCACATGGCAATGGAATGCCCATCAGCTGGTAGCGGCGGAGATTGTGGGAAATGTTACAAATGTGGAGAGCATTCCATTGCCATGTGACCTCACTCTCCACATTTGTAACACAGTCCCACCACCACCACCACTACTGCCCCCCATTGCACTCTATCATTGCCTTGTAGCCCTAAAATGACCTTTTCGTTCCCCAAATTCAACCTACAACAAAAAATAAGCCTAAAAATCTACACAATAGTTACAAATTGGAGAAATTACACAGACCTGAGTTTATGTCTCATGATTTATTGACCTTCCGCTGTTTCTTAGGATCCTCAAGTACATGTATCCCTTCCGTGTGATCTACACGCATATAGTTCTCCGACATATTCACATCATCTTCCACACTATTTTCAGGATAGGTAAAAGGGGGGAGGTCCTCAAATGCATCATATTCTTCCTTATTATCAACATCACCAATACCGAGGATACTCCTTTTACCAGGTACAACAATTGACCACTTATTAACAGCAGGATCAGTTACAAAAAAATACTTGCTTAACTTGTGATGCAATTACAAATGGCTCCTCAGTTTCACGTAGACGACTAAGGTCAACAAGAGTGAATCCGCAAGGATCATCTTTTCTTACGCAACGTCGATTATCGTCAACCCACTTGCAACACAACAGGCAAATATTAAAAGTACAGTAGTCCAGCTCCCATATTTCTTGTATTCGCCCATAATAATTGCTTTCAGCATGTACATGCGACTTATCCTTCGAGCTTGCGTATTGTGTAGATGACGCCACAAGTGAAACACCACTATTTTGTTGCGATGTTGACTTCAGATCTTGACGTTCAGTCCAAAACGTATACCCATTAATATCATAACCCTCATAAGAGCGTACAGTGGCGAGGCGCGGATGTGTCGTTGTGCACCGCACCCGGCCAAAGATAAAATTTCTCCTACTCTCTTTTACACTAAGGAAGTATAATGGAAGTAGGGGTCGTATCCACAGGGAAACAGGGACGAGTTTAATACTTAGCGGGATTCAAAACCTAGATTAAGCTAAGGGCCGAGAAACCTAATAACAAGGGGGGTTTCAAATAGATTATAAATAAACTACAACAAACTAGCAAATAAATAAGATGAGAAATCAATTATGGGAAGATCTTGAATCCGATAAACATCCACTTCAATTCATTATCGATCATTGAACCTCCACTCTAATTATTTCCATAATTATCTATTGTCGAGAACTAATCTCGCATTCTCCTTATTCTTAGTTGAATAGCACGATCAGCGTGACTATAAAACCCTAACTAAAGGATAACCTAGTCCGATCTGCGTCTAAGTTCAATCCAATAGCAGCAATAAACACAGAGAACCAATAGACCTGCTAATGTCATACACGCGATAAACATTCAACAATTGATTCAATTTCCCTAAGAAATAACCAAGAAGATCTGCATCTAAGTTACTCCCTAGTTTGCTACCAATTGATAAAAGAATAAAACAATCCGATTCTATTCTTAAATCTAGCATTAGATTAATTACACAATCAAACTAGTAACGTTCCTAGCATAATTATGCAATAATCATAAATCACTAGAAATTGAACCATAATCAAGGAAAATAGATAGAGAGGAAAGATCTCACAATAAAGGTTGAAGCTTCATGTTAATTTCTTCATGAACAGTTCAAGCTACAATCCGATAGCAAAAACCAAATCCATAGTTGAAATCCCTAAAAACTAAACTAAGAAATGAAAACTAAAACTAGGAAATAAAAAACAAAGACTAAGAAATGAAGAACAAAGAGAAATGAAGAAGGAAAGATGAAAAGAGAATCATGAAGAAGGAAGGATGAGGAGAGGAGTATCCTCTCTCTCTCCTCAAGCTTGCTGCTCCAAGGCCTACATTTCAGCTCTCCTCTTCGTACTCCCCTTCCTCTCCTCTTCGTCTCCCTCAAAAATTAGGTTTTAGGAAGCTTTTAAACCCCGCACAAAATCGTGGCCCCAAGCCGTCTTAAGCGTCGCGAGTCGCGAAGATCGCACTGCCATCCGCGCACAATTGCTGGGCAAAGGCTGGTCGCGAGCCGCGAAGTAACTCGCGAGTCGCGAAGGCAGGGCTCGCGAGTCGCGAGCTTCTTGGCGGGCAGCTCCGCATTCTTGTGCGATGGGCGTCTTCTTCGGGCGAGGCTGCCGGGCCGCTAAATTGCTTTGGAGGGGCGAGGCTTGCGATGCTTGGTTGGTGATGACGCTGGGCTCGCTTAGGCTTGCGGTGGAGTTTGGTTGTGTGTTTCTTGGCTTGGGCTTGCGGTGGAGTTTGGCTTGCGATGCTCGGCTCAAATGCATTTCACCTTGAGAGCTCGGAATGCATGACATTAACACAACTTATCTCGCAAAACTCCGAACTTCCGCTAAGGGTTAAATAAAACACGAATGTTAACAATTACAATCAAACCCTTAGCAAAGTGCACCCAAAATAACGTATACACAACGTATAACTTGGGCGTATCATACAGCTTCACGAGGACCAAATGCTAACCACTTGACTGTTTCAGGAACACTTTTATCCAAATCATTCACTACTCGTTTATGAAACCAATCAATGAAAGTCTTGTTATGCATTTGCGTCAATGCCCTAACTCCTTTTCCAGGATTGCTAACACGTAATTCCTCCCTATGTTCATTTAAATAAGGATGGACAGCTGCTACGTGATGCAATACAAATAAGTGAGCTTGTTTACGCTTTTCTACGGAAGGTGTGATCAATTTTGAACCAATTGTACCCTTGCCCTCAAGTCTGCCCTCGTGTCGGGATGTCGGAAGTCCAACAGGATCAACACTAGCAAAATACTCCGCCACAAAATTACTTATCTCTTCACCCACAACCCCTTGAATTATACTACCTTCTGGTTGTGCAGGATTCCGAACTTTATCTTTCAATGTGCCCATATATCTCTCAAAAGGATAGCACCACCTCAAAAACACTGGACCTCCAGCTCCTTCACGCTTGTACCTCGACAATCCACAACGTGGACACTCATGTAAATGCTCATACTCATTGCGATAAAGCACACAATCGTTAGGACAAGCATGTATCCGCTCGTACTCTAAACCGAAAGGACACATCAGTTTCTTCGCATAATAGTACGACTTTGGCAGTTCATTTCCATCAGGGAGCATATCAGGTAAAACTTCCAACAACGATGTGAAACCAGAGTCCGTCCAACCAGCTTTCGACTTAATGTTGAACAGTGCTATCACCGCGGAAAGTTTGGTGTACTTTGTACAACCTGGATACAACGGCTTTTCAGCAGCCTTAGACATAGACTAAAAAATACGAGGTCGTTTACACGACTCATCTTCAACCTCGTGTATCATCTCGTCTACCCGATCCCTATCATCATCTGCAAACTCATTATCCCAATTCTCATCCCCGAACTCATCATCCCAATTCTCTAAATCCTTCTTTTCTTCACATACATCGTTCATTACTCTAGAGCTTCCTATATACTTCCCCTGCTCACCATGCCAAACCCATACGTGGTATTGAGGCCTAAACCCACGGCGAAAGACATGCTCCCTAACCACATGTATACTACTAACCTTGCTCACATTTCTACAATCGAAACAAGGACAATAAAAGTCGACTGCTCCAGAGGATGTTTGATATTGTAATGCAGTTGTACAGAATTCCGAGACCCCTTTCACAAACTCAATCGATTCACGACTACCATACATCCAAGTACGATCCATCTCATTCAAGAAGACCTCTAATAATTAAACACAACCATTCATTATAATGCATCAATCATTATTTAAGTACATACACTCACATATTCAAATCACACACGTATAGAGCAATCTAAGATAGTGACATGTTCAATTGTATGCATGCAGCCGAAGGTCCTTATCACTCCAACCTAACCCATCCTTGGACGTCTAATCTCACTAGTGAATATATGGCAACTTTTCAATTCTAAGGAAAATCCGGCAGCATTTCCCTACAGTTCTCCAAGTATAGAATATAGATAATTGCTTATCTACATATGTACCCAGAGAACAATGTAGAGAAACGATAAGCCAAGAATTTCCTCAGAATTGAAAAGAAAACACACATTCACCACCTAAGTGAGATCAAACGTCCAAGAACAGTCCCAAACCGGGGACTATTCAAGACTTACTCCAACGGGTATCTAGGCATATGATGACGATTCAAACAACTTATAGATTTCATAGCTAAATTACATTGCGTTTTCATACAATCTCATATCAAGAAATATACATACACTACACAAACCCTCCGAAATTCCCATCAGGTTGTATGACTTGGACACGAAAGGCGAAAATAAGCCTAAAATGACCCGAAAATCAGGTCACATGGCAATGGAATGCCCATCCGCTGGTAGCGGCGGAGTTGAAACTGTTATAAATGCGGAGAGCACCAGATGGGCTTTCGATTGCCATGTGACCTGACTCTCCACATTTACAACAGCCTCACCACCACCGCCACTACTGCCCCCACTGCACTCCGTCATTGCCATGTAGGCGTAAAATGACCTTTAATTTTCGTTTCCGAAATTCAACCAACAACAGATGGAAGCCTAAAAATCTACACAATAGTTACATTATACCTAAGCCCTCCCCTACCCCCCGCCACCCTCCCTCACCCCCCGTCCGGCCTCCCCAACCCTCCCTCACCCCCGCGCCCTCCCCACCCCCGCGGCAGCATCCACAACCCTCCCCACCCCCGCCCAAGATCCCCAGTCCTCCCCCACCCCTCGATGACCCTCCCCACCCATTGCCGCCCTCCCCCACCCCCCCGTCCGGCCTCCCCAACCCTCCCCCACCCCCTGTCGCCCTCCCCCACCCCCGGCCAGCATCCACAACCCTCCCCACCCCCGCGCCCTCCCCCACCACCACCGCCTAGCACCCCCACCCCTACTCACCCTCCCCAGCCCTCCCCACCCCCCGCAATCACATATTCGCCTAATACAAGCACATTTTACAACAAAAAAAATGAAGTTGATTTCAAAATCCAATGAAATTAAACAAAAATTAGAGAAATGTAAAAGAGGAGAGAGAGTGAGAGGGGATTTACCGAAAGAGAGTGAGAGAAGGGATGATCCACAAACAATGCAGTAGTGGAGGAGAGAAGAGAAGCAGGAGCGTAAGGTGGTGCGCAAGGTGGTGCAGCTGTGCGTGGTGGTGGCGTCAATGCAGTGGAGGGCAGGGCACTGGTGGTGGCGTCAATGCAGTTGGTGCGTCGTCGTGGCGGTGCACGCTGGTGGTGCGTGAAATGAGTGGTGGTGGCGCACTGGTGGTGGAGATAAGGTTTCGCGCTGGTGGTGAGAAATGTATAAAAGAGGGGAAGTTCGCTCGTGAATTTGGCTAAGGGAGGGAAATTGAAATGGGGGCACTGTGTATGCGCGCAAAATGCATATCAAAAAAAAATGGAAGTGAAGGGCTGTGTTTTTTTTGAAAACCGCAGCCCTTCGTTTATGAAGGGCTGCGGTTTTTGGGATAATCGCAGCCCTTCACTAATAGGGCTGCGGTTAGCCTCAAAACCGCAGCCCTTCATACAGTATGAAGGGCTGCGATTTCTTGTTAACCGCAGCCCTTCATACAAGAAGGGCTGCGTTTTAAAAAAAACGCAGCCCTTCCTTTTTTTTCCCCTAGTGTATGACTTTGGAGTATGATAATATGGGTCAACCTTGTGGAAAGTGGCGTCATAAGTATGGCATGCAAATTGGCCTTTGCATGCGGAAACTCTCCATTGTGCAATCATGGAAAGAGGTGCCCGAGGGGTTGAAGATGTGTCTATGGGATGATGCTATGGTAAGCTTCACGTACAATAACGTTTAGTTTCTTAATTATTTAGTTAAATATATGTGTAATATTAATGATATCGTATAAATTACAACAATTACGGAAACTAATTTGTGAAATGCGTTTTTTTTGTAGAATCAATTCAATATCGAAGATGATGGAGCCAAGAAGAATCTATTTATATCCGCCGTTGCCGAGAGATTCAGAGATTTCAAGGCTAATTTAGTGTCTAGGTGGATCACTAAGCGGAGGAAAGTAGTAGGTACAAAGAAGAAGAAAATCTACGGCAGAGAAACGCCATCCGGTTCTCAGGCTTCACCGGAAACATCATCCGAACCCTCCAAATTATCATATCAGATATGGAAAACTATCAAACCTGAAGAGTGGGAAGCATTTGTTGCAGAAAATACTACCCCACATGCTATTGTAAGAATATTTTATTAATATTTACTACACTTAGCTCCAGTATTATTGTATAACACCGTACCTAACCTTTGTTTGTAATTGTGTGTTTTAGGCAAGACGTAAGAAAAGTAGTGCGAGAGCAAAAGCTAGGAAGTATTATCATCATTTGGGTGCTCATTCGTACAGTGGATGTTCGTCCATTACCCCACAATGGGTCGACAACGGCAACGGGGAATAGCTCTACGACCACAGTTACACTGGCTCGACATGTAACACCCCCGCCAACCCGGAGCCTTTTTCATTTAATAAAACTCGAGATGGGGGAAATCCACGAGGGTTCGACTCAACGGGCGTGCTACCGCTGCACTTATCTCCTTGGAAATAAATGTAAGGCTAGATTAATGCATACTAAATTCAAATAAATTAATTCTTACAACCAAGTATATCGTTCATTAAATATTACTAATTACTTAAGTGTTTCAGAGTTCCAGCGGAAGCAAAATCATAAGCTAAGTGGATGACAACACTAAATGATCTCCCTTTGTTCCCCCGTCGATCACCCACCTGCACAAATACATTGAAAAGAAACAAGAGAGACAAGCTCCCAAAAATCAGAAAAACTGAGTAATTCCAACTCCATCCCGTAAAATACTTAAGTTGAAAATACTTTGTAAAATAGTAGGTTAATAGGGTTGAAAAGCATAGCACACATACACGTATATATACAATGAATAATCACATAAGTTCAATTAATCCAGTTATTTAAGGAGAGGAAATAGAACGCCTGTAAGCCGGGGTCAATCCCCTGTAACCACTTACTTCAACATTGTAGGCCGGGGTTAATCCCCTGTAACCACCTACGGATAACATAATGGCCATAATAACAGAGTCCCTGGTGTGCACACCCCTTCTACTTGGATCACAACAAGATAGAAAGAAGACAAGTAACAGAAAATCAGCATGTTAAACCGGAGAACCTGTAGGTGGCCGCTGAACCTCCCATACAGGGCAACCTGTTCATCATTTCTCTCCGATATTTCACTTTAAGTGATTATTAGCTTTTTAATTCAAGTCATCACATAACACATGTACACATATGCGTCAATTCCTTTAATCAAGAGTGAATACCTTTATACCAAATCCAGAATTCAATTCATACATAGCTTAATCCGAGAACCCATTCGTATTCATTATCATAACCGTCACTTAGTTACATTGGTTAACTCATAATTACCCAATTATCACATGTTCTTGATAATTTCCAACTTTCACTCATGACTTCAATATTAATAATATAGTAATAATATAAATAGTAAGAATAACGATAATAATAATATTAATAATAATAATGATAATAATAACCATAACATTACTAAATGACATTAAACGATGTTGACACGTTAATAACGTTATAATACAAATCATCATTGTCATATCGTCCGTTATACAAGTCATTTCATTTGTCATACTCATTTATCGTGCATAATCCATAACTATAAACCATATTCATAATACATATTCTAATTCATATAGTCACATAATTAATTCGTTTTATTCTAACGGGATCTACGTTTAGATGGACATCATAGATTACCTCATGACGCGTGCCCAAAAGTAGTTAACGAACAAATTAACACTCTTGATATTCCTCGTCTACGCAATCGGAGTCTACAATAAACATTAACGAGATCTAAGTTAGTTACCTAAATAACCCCGTTTTATTTATTAAATAAATAATTTAAATAATTCAAATAACATAAAGAAATTCTAAACGATTTTAAGAGAGTTTATAAATCAAAGTTTATGGTTTTTGAATTATTTATGAAATCATTTTAAGTACACAAAGATTACTTCAACTTAATTTTCATTAACTTAAATAAATATTTAAAACATAGAAAACTAACTTTATTATACTTCTTACTTTGTTTTAGAAAAATTAGAAATACTTTCAAGTTATAAGAGACTAAGTTAATTAATGTAAAATACACCAATTTAATAAAGCAAGTCAATTTAGGAAAGTCATTTGTTTTGTTTTACAGAAATAAATTAGTAAAACAAATAAAAGGAAGAAAAGTCACTACTGATTCAAAGAATCAGTTTCATGGAACAGAAAAAAAAAAACGAGAAACTGGAGGGGAGGAAGACAGAGATGAACGAATCAGGGGGAGAAGAGACGGAGGCGGCGCTGGGTTTCGGGCGGCGCACGACCAGGGTCAGGCGGGGACGGTGGTCTAGTGGTTCAGGTAGTGGCTGGGAGCGGGTTCCTGTCAGGGAGCACTGCAGAGGCGCCGCGAAGCAGGGGTGTCTGGGCTGGCGGTTTGTCGGCCGGAAAGAGGCTCGACGGTGGGTCAGGTGGTTTGAGTGGTGGTCGCGGTGGTTTTAGGCGGTTTAGAGAAACAGAGGGAGTGCTAATGGTGGGTTGAATTTTGTTTTTTTAATTTTCAAAACAAAGATCAGAAATTAAGGGAGAAGAGAAAGAGATTGAAGCAAACCTTTGAAGTTTGTTTGCTTGAGCAATTTGGGTGAATGTAGTTCAGTATTTATAGAGGGTTTTGGTCAGAATTTTGAGCTTTGGGGTCAAGCTCCATTAATGGTGGGTATGGTGAGGTATGGTGTTTGAGATTTACTTTTGACTATGGGGTGATTTTACTCCCAAAATCCGGGATTTGTGAATTAAATTTCAAATTCTACTGACAAGAGCTGTTGATTTTGTTGAAAAATCTGACCTTTGGCTCTGTTCATCTTGTACATGAGGAGGGAGGAAGATGGTGATGAAGATCATGTTTTCTTTCTCTTTTTTTTTGGCTTTTTCCTTTTTCTTTTTGGCTAAATTGACACATGGGCTATGGACTTGACATTGGGCTACTAATATGGATGGACAATTGAATGAATAAGAATGCCAACAAACTAAATAAAGATTCCAATTACCATATTAAAATATTTTGAAATAATGAAATGAATAATTAGTTTATTTAAATAAAATACATTTCAATTTAATCATTTAAATAAACTCGTTAAATAATTCAAAACTAAATGAAATCATTATTAAAATTGAATTATCAGAAAAATAAATGTAAGTGGAAATAATATTAAACCTTAATAAATAATAAAATAAGTACTGAAAATTCGGGGTATTACATCTACTCCTCCTTAAAATAAAAGTTCGTCCTCGAACTTTAAAGTTAGATATTTAATATTAACGAAATAGTAGTTTTGCGCTTTGTTAGTATCACATTCGGTCCCCCTTAAGGAGTTTCGTCCCCGAAACTCGATAATCGTACCTGGGAAAAGAGTTCAGGATAACGCTTTTTCATGTCGTCTTCTGTTTCCCAAGTTGCTTCCACGGTTTGATGATTAGACCATAAAACTTTGACTAACTTTACAGCCTTGTTTCGGGTGTTTCTCGTTTTGGTATCGAGGATTCTAACAGGACGTTCTTCAAAGGTGAGGGTCTCATCTAGTTCAATGGTTTCGGGTTGGATAACATGGGAGGGGTCAGAAATGTATTAACGGAGTTGAGACACATGGAAAACATTATGAACATTGGCTAATTCTGTAGGTAAGGCTAATCTATAAGCCACTTCCCTAATTCTTTCGAGTATTTCGTAAGGGCCGATATAACGAGGACTGAACTTTCCTTTCCTACCGAACCTCATTACTCCCTTGGTTGGTGAAACTTTCAGCAACACTTTCTCTCCAACTGCAAACTCTAAATCTCGTCTCCTTTGATCGGCATACGATTTTTGTCGATCCTGAGCTGCTTTCATACGCTCTTGAATCAACTTCACCTTGTTGGTAGTCTCTCCTATCATTTATGGTCCCAAATTCAACGACTTTTTCACATCGCTCCAACATATAGAACTTCTACATTTCTGTCCATACAATGCCTCATAAGGTGCCATTCCTATGCTCGAGTGATAACTGTTGTTGTACGAGAACTCAATGTACATTAAATGGTCATCCCAATATCCTCCGAAATCCATCACACATGCTCTCAACATATCCTCCAAGGTTTGAATGGTTCTCTCCGTTTGACCACCTGTTGCTGGGTGGAAGGTTGTGCTGAATTTCAATAGTGTACCCACGGCTGTCTGAAGCTGTTTACAAAACTTAGATAAGAATCTCGAGTCCCTATCCAAAACGATGTCCTTTGGAACACCATGTAGCCTAACCACCTCATTAAAGTAAGCATCGGCCAACTGTTTCAACGACCAAGTATCCTTCATTGCCACGAATCTTGCCGTCTTAGTCAAACGGTCCACTATTACCCATATTGCATTCTTTCCCGTCCTCGTATTCGGTAACCCCATGATGAAATCCAGAGAGATAGATTCCCATTTCCATCCTGGCACTTCCAAAGGTTGCAATTTCCCTCCAGGCTTCATATGCTGTATTTTCACCTTCTGGTATGTTAAACATTTTGCCACGAAGTCGGCTACCTCTTGCTTCATCCTAGGCCACCAAAAATGCTTTTTCAAATCCTTATAAAGCTTATCTCCTCCTGGATGTATGGAATACGGCGAACTATGGGCTTCCCTTAGAATTCTCGTCTTGAGTTCCTCATCCTGTACCACACACATTCTCCGTTTATACATTGCAACACCATTGTTGTGGATCTCGAACTGCGGTGCTTGACCACTTTCTTTCATCTCTCTTAACTTGCTTAACCACTTATCTGCAGCTTGTTTCACCCGAATCTCCTCAAATATGTGCGGTCCAACAGTAAGAGCATTCAACTGAGCTTTCACATAACCGGGCTCAACTATTTCCAAACTCAATCTCTTGATCTCTTCACACAGTTCATCTGCCAAAATCAACACGTTTAGCGAATGAGCACTCTTCCTACACAACATGTCAACTACTTTGTTCGCTTTTCCCTCTTGATACACTATTTTCAAATCATTGTCGTTTATAAGCTGTAGCCAACGTCTCTATCTCATATTCAACTCCTTTTGCGTATACATATACTTCAAGCTCTTATGATCTGTATAGACTTTACATTGCACTCCACACAAATAATGTCCCCAGATCTTGAGCGCAAACACGATCGCTCCTAACTCCAAGTCATGAGTAGGGTGATTTTGCTCATGCGGTTTGAGTTGTCTCTACGCATAGGCCACTACTTTACCATGTTGCATCAAGACACACCCAAAACCTTTCTTTGAGGCATCATTGTAGACTTCAAATCCTTCTACTCCAGAGGGCAATGTCAATACTGGGGCCGTTGTAAGTCTCTTCTTCAGCTCTTGAAATGCTTCCTCACAATTATCATCCCAATGAAATTTTGTTGCTTTCTTCATCAGGTTAGAGAGAGGTTGGGCCGTTCTCGAAAAATCTTTCACAAATCTCCGGTATTATCCAGCTAAACCCAAGAAACTCCTTACTTCGGTGACGTTCTTAGGTTGAGGCCACTCGGTCACTGCTCGAATCTTCGATGGATCTACATAAACGCCTTCTTTTGGTATCACATGATGTAACACCCCGTATTTTTATACCTGTTTAGTAATTATTTATATTATTTTAGTTTATAAAAAAATATTATTTTATTAAATATATTTTATTTCCCTCGTGTTGACATTACATTAAAAGGAGTCAAAAAAACTAATTCCTAGATTTTCTAGGTTAACCATAAAGTTGCCAATCTTAATTAGAGTTGGAGAGTTGGAAAAAAAAAGAAAAAAATGTAAGATTAAAACCAAAACATACAGCAACATCATCACAACCACTTTTACCTAATTACCTTCCCCGTAAAACTTCGTCTTCTTCATCCTTTAGTTCATATTCCTCTTTTGTTCCTTTTCTCTTTAAATTCTTGCTTCAACCATTATCACACATCAACCTTGATCCATCATCTCCATTTTCATCTTCGGGTTGTTAGTTTTCAAAGAGGAGGATTGGTTCTTGGGCTTGCGGTTTTCGGGTCGAAAATCGGATCAACAGATTTTTTCCCGGGTCGTTTCACCCTTATTACTTTCCTTAATCAAGTAAGTTATAGTCTTAAGTTTTAATTTCGTATTTGGTTGATTATCTGAATTTGGGGTTTTTATTAATTAGGGTTCTTGAATAAATCAAATTGGGGGTTATTGCTATTATGAGAAATTCGTATAATTGGTTCAGGTTTGAGGTTTAGTTTGATTAAGCTTGCATATTTTTTTCGGATTTAATTTACAATATTATGAGTTTCAAAATTTAATTTATTACTAAATTCTTGTTAGTTGGATAATTTGTTAGTTGTTTAGTTCGAATTATTCGTCCAATATTATAGTCGTCTGAACAACGAAATTTGTGAGAAATTAATATGAGTTTTATTGTAGTCAAGTGTTAAGTTGCCTGGTGCGGGCGCGGATGTGTCGTCGTTGTGTGCACCGCACCCGGCCAAAGATAAAATTTCTCCTACTCTCTTCTACACTAAGGTAGTATAGTGGAAGTAGGGGTCGTATCCACAGGGAAACAGGGACGAGTTTAGTACTTAGCGTGATTCGAAACCTAGATTAAGCTAAGGGCCGAGAAACCTAATTACAAAGGGGGGTTTCAAGTATATTATTAACAAACTAAAACTAACTAGCAAGTAAATAAAATGAGAAATCAATTATGGAAAGATCTTGAATCCGATTAACATCCACTTCAATTCATTATCGATCCTTGAACCTCCACTCTAATTATTTCCATAATTATCTATTGTCGAGAATTAATCTCGTGTTCTCCTTATTCTTAGTTGAATAGCACGATCAGCGTGACTATAAAACCCTAACTAAAGGATAACCTAGTCCGATCTCGCGTCTAAGTTCAATCCAATAGCAAAGCAATAAACACGAGAGAACCAATAGACTCGCTAATGTCATACACGCGATAAACATTCAACGGTTGATTCAATTTCCCTAAGAACTAACCAAGATGATCAGCATCTAAATTACTCCCTAGTTTGCTACCAATTGATAAAAGAATAAAACAATCCGATTCTATTCTTAAATCTAGCATTAGATTAATTACACAATCAAACTAGTAACGTTCCTAGCTTAATCATGCAACAATCATAGAAAGCAATCATAGAAATTAAACCATAATCAAAGAAACTAAATAGAGAGGAAAGATCTCACAATAATGCTTGAAGCTCCATATTAATCTCGTTCAAGAACGGTTCAAGCTACAATCGGCATAGCATAAGCCAATTCCATAGTTGAAATCTCCTAAAACTAAACTAGAAATGAAAACTAAAACTAGGAAATGAAGAACAAAGACTAAAAAATGAAGAACAAAGAGAAATGAAGAAGGAAAGATGAAAAGAGAATCATGAAGAAGGAAGGATGAGGAGAGGAGTATCCTCTCTCTCCCCTCAAGCTTGCCACTCCAAGGTCTACATTTCAGCTCTCCTCTTCGTGCTTCTCTTCGTCTCCCCCAAAAATTAGGTTTTAGGAAGCATTTAAACCCCGCACAAAATCGTGGCCCCAAGCCGACTTAAGCGTCGCGAGTCGCGACACTGATCGCGAGTCGCGACGAGGACTCTGTCTCCCCGCGCACAAAATGGCTGGCACGCAGGGTCGCGAGCCGCGAAGAACATCCGAGGTGCGACAAGCAGTGGTCGCGAGTCGCGACATCCCTCGCGAGTCGCGAGCTCGCTGGCCGGGCGGTTCTCGTGCTCGCTGTGCGAGCGCCCGGGCGATGGGTCTTGGGCGTGTGGCCCAGGCGGCTCGCGATGCGGCTGGATGGGCGAGGCTGCTGGGCAGGCTTCGCGAGCTTGCGATGCTTGTGCTGGCTTGGCGATGATGCTTGGGCTTGGCGATGATGCTTGGGCTTGCGGTGGAGTTTGATGCTTGCGGTGATGCTTGGGCTTGCGGTGATGCTTGGGCTTTGCTCGGCTCAAATGCACTTCACCTTGGAAGTTCGGAATACATGACATTAACACAACTTATCTCGCAACACTCTGAACTTCCGCTAAGAGTTAAATAAAACACGAATGTTAACAATTACAATCAAACCCTTAGCAAAGTGCACCCAAAGTAACGTAAATACTACGTATAACTTGACCGTATCATTGCCATCTTGCCATTGTTGTGGTATATTGTTGTGATGTTTAGTTGTTGTAGAATAAATTATTGGTGAATATCATTTGTTGTCATTAGCCGAGGAGGAATTTGTTTGGCTGCTGACCAAACATCCCCTGTCCTAAATTTTTGGGTGTTACAAGCCTACAACTGTACAACATTAGTGTAGTTTTAGCTTATTGTTGTTATACCATGTTTAGTCTGTGACTTAGGTTGATCATGGTCATAATAAGACTTTAATAGGAAACTAACATAAAATAATATGTAGTATTAGTGATAGTTGTATATTATACATACATGTTTGTGATTTTGTTGGTAAATAGTTAGTTCTTTATCTAAGTTATATGATTAATCCTTAAAACAGTATGAGTACTAGTTTGTATGGTTGACTTTCATTGACTTTTGGCCTAGTGACTTTTGTGCTCTTTTGAAATAAATTGAGATAAGTTGAGTTGTTTTCGAAACCAGTTAAAGCTCATTAACCAGGTTATGTCATTTATAGATGAATTGTGTGAAGTATAGTCTAGTGACTTATACTATTATTATATTGTAGATTGCGGGTTCGTAGAGGAACCTTTTTTACTTGTGATTGAGATTGGTTGACTGTGGTTTGCTAATAAGGTAAGATTTCATACTAAGCTTGTACTGATTATTTCAGAAAGTATTTCATATTGATTTGTGATTTATTTTGAGTTTGGAATCGTTTTACGATGCTATTATGGAACTTTTAATTGTTTTGACGATATTTATATCAAAATAGTTTATGAGATTATTTAAGAGAATTATATTAGAATGAGGAAGTTCCTCGTGAGACAAGGTTGTGATTATTAAAAGGAGGAAGTTCCTCGTGAGACAAGTTTAAGATTATTAAAAGGAGGAAGTTCCTCGTGAGACAAGTTTTAATTAAATTGTGGGATTGCCGGTAAGCGGTATTCCTCGAGTATGGAAGTATGTTGAGTTAACAGTGTCTCAACAAATTTTTTTAGTAGTTGGGAGTATATTGATCAATACTCTTGCCATTCGTCTTCCTTCTTGATACGTTATCAAGTTAGGGGTATGCATACTAGGGACTTTGGTGTTTACCGTATCTAGTGAGCCTAGCTAGCTCATTGGATTTTTATTACTTCCTACTCACAGATTTCAAAGGAGTTATATTTAAAAGTTTTACATAATGGTTTAGAAAGAAAGTAAAGTGGATTTGAATTATTGAAGGTTGTCTATTATATTCAAGTAGAATGTTGTACAAGTGATATGATTTTGTGGAATACTATGTATGTATTCCACCTGCACATTGGATAGTTCAAAGTTGTTATTGGTATGAAATCTTGCTCAGCCTTTTGGCCGATATTACATGTCTTCAATGTGCAGGGCTTGATGGTGACTAGCTTATATTGGGGAGAGAGTGTTGACTTCACCTAGATGTAGATTTATTAATGTTATGATTTCCGCTGCAATGGTTTAGAATTATGGTTTGTTATAGGAGTGTATTAATTAATTACATTTCCTTTTAGTTGTAATAGTTAATAATGGATTTATGTATTAGTAGTAGTATCTTTCGCCTTGCGGTTATTAAATGTTTAATAATTGCGGCATAACAACTCTTGAATTGTCCATGTTTTGTACTCTGTTATGTTTTCTAAAGAAAATGGAAATTCAGGGTTGTTACAGTTGGTATCAGAGCCAACGGCTCGAGTTTACGGCTAGAGCCTAGAGTGGTCTAGAGGATTAGTCACCAGTTTAGTGCCAAGGTGTAGGGCCTTAGGTTAGCCCTAGAGGTTAACCTTTAGTTGTAGTCTAGGATTGAGACCTAGAGTTGTGACCATCGGTTTAGAACCTCTTGGGATCTCCAAATTCCTTTGTTTATTTTGAAATTATGTTTTTTAGGAGAAAGTACCTCTCCCTACGTGGATTGTTCATCACCATTAAGACCACCAGCGACCGGGGTGCGTGTTAATGATGAAGAATAATGTAAGAAAGTTTTAATCATTGTTTTGATTGGAAGTTGGATCCATCCCTACCTTGAGGTAGATTTTTGTGACCTAGTAGGTTGTGCCTGAAGTTGTAACCTTGAGGTTGTGACCTTAAGTAAGACTAAATAAAT
Organism: Beta corolliflora; assembly: GCA_947648045.1. Classification (NCBI taxonomy): domain Eukaryota; kingdom Viridiplantae; phylum Streptophyta; class Magnoliopsida; order Caryophyllales; family Amaranthaceae; genus Beta; species Beta corolliflora. Next base: position 1,263,999 of record CANSZD010003171.1, read on the forward strand.
GAAAGTATTAAAATTTGAAAAGCAGAGGTAAGATTGAGATATGGGATGTAAGGGATTACATGTGGTTGTTGTGTATGGTAGTTGTTGTGGATCCCTCTTATGTGTTAAGTCAATGAGTTTGGTAAGTGTGGAACTAGTGGAGTTCTATGTTTGATTCAAGTTAAGTTGTGCTTGCTTCCATGTTTGGAATGATTGGCAAGTAAAGGTAAATCATTTCGAGTATATCCTTGTTTGGTTGTGATTTTAAGTTGGTGCATAGCCGAGACTGTGCTATAAGTTCAAGTTTAAGTCGCCTAATGCGAAATTTAGTTTCATTTGTTTACGGGAACTTTGGCGTGACATTCCGTCTTGATGTTAATTTCTATCGTCACCTATTTCATTTAAGTATCTAGCTCGTCGAATTTTTATGTTCGCATTAGGACGAACTATTATTGTGGATAAGGGTGAGCCTTATTCCATTCAAGTGGCACTTCTTTTTAATTTATTTTTTCTCTTGTGTGTGTTGTGGTGTTAGACCCACCCGCCTCCCGTACTTTGTCCATCGTTTGGCCTTGAGAATGTTTAGTGATTAACTACTTGATTCTTGAATTGCAAACTGATTGAGTTGCGTGATGGCATGCACGAATTGTAGTTGGCGTGAATTAATTGAAAACCTTACAGGGAATGGTTTGGTTATGTCTTGGATATGCTAGTCTTGTTGACTAAGTGCTATGAATTGACTTGTTAGTGTATGATTGTGTGTTGAGGCTATAACAAGAGTTGAAACTCGAGTTATTAGCTCTCTTGGTCATGCCTATAGACCTTGTTTACGTGAGTTTAAAGTCGTCTAGCGAGTCATGAGATGACTATCTACTGTAAGTTGTCGTGTTCTGTTGACTTTGATGGAGTATTCGTGGTGAAGTGGATAGCTAAAGGAAAAAGGAATTAGTCCAAGTGGGTCGGTTTCTCGTAGCATACCAGTGACTAGTCAGAGTCAGCTCATTGCATGTTAAGGGTCAACCGTTTGACCCTGATAAAGTATTACTGTTTATTTGTCGGTGTCAAGGAGTCGGTTTGAGACCATTATAGAACAACTAGTAACTGTCATGTATCTAGTAAGCCTATGGAGTAGTGACATATGCAAGGCATAATGTCCACTCGAGTCATGTCAATGGTGGGACGCGTAGTTCCCCGTTATGTGATTTGTTTAATAGTGATCAAGGTCTAATAACACTAAAATGGTTAGCGAGTCTAATGTAGACTGATTTAACGAAGAGAGTCTCTTCTCATTGAGTTTAATGTTAGGAGTATAAGTTGAAGTAATCTACGTCTTTGGTTTAAAGTCATTGCAAAGTTCTTGATTGGTAGTCACTAACCTTAAATCACAAGCTACAAGCTCCACAGTTTCTTGCACTTGTCTAATGAAATGACTGTAGTTGTGGAGTTATAGTTGTACCATGTTAATTGGTTAAGAACCTCGAGATAGCTTGGTTATAACTTTTAACAAGCTCTCCTTTGTGTCGCCCTAGAGCGTTAGACGCTCACTTAAAGTTGAACAAATTATCGTTAATGACCTAGAGGCCATTAGGAATGGTTTAATGTGCTCAAACTCAATTTACTTAAGTCTTGTCCGAAGAATGAGACTAAGTTATTATAGTGGTCAAAGTGTGTAATTGATTAATTTGATTAAGTTTTAAGTGAGTAAGGGTTAAGTGTATCATGTCGCAAGTCTATGACTAGTTGATTGAGTTGAAACTAATGAATTTAATAGAAACTATGGAAATATAGTGGACCATATCTATTTCATGAACCTTGAGAAGTGAGTTTAAGTTAACTCTTGATTGCTATGTTTGGAGTGTTGCGTATCGGTAGGCAAGGGTAATACCACCATTATTGTTGATGGAGTCGTTAGTTTATGTGATTCACGTATACATGCACGATTTGAAATTTTATTTCGTGAAACTATAGTGTGTGAACGGTTTATGATGTGTTATGAATGTGTGTTAGTTTTGAGACATGGTTCTAAAAAGGAGTTCCATATAAAGTAAGTTTTAGTTTCATGTAAATAGAGCATATAATTTTCGGTAGTACCTTAGTAGCTCGATTTGGCCCTATTTGGTCAACGAGTAAGTTACCCTACCAAAGACTATGTGAGATTGTTCGATTTGTTTGTGTAGCGTGTCAAAGTGATTTAGACACGTTTCAATTAAGGTTGTGGATTCATTCTCGAATCGATCTAGAATTGGTTTTCTACAACAATTTGAGTTAATTTTGGAAAAGTTAAGAACTCGTCTTTGAAAAAGTTTTGAAAGGGGGCAAGTCTCCCACGGATTGTGAGCCTTGAAGGTCTCTCAATGGAGCTTTCTACCGCTCTTTGATGTGTTTTGAGTGTTACTAAGTAAAGGGAGACTTGGTGTTTAGTAAAGAATATTTGAAATCGTGTTATGTACTTTAAACTTGTCTGGGTTTCGACCCAAGTAAAGTGAATAGTTGGACGTCCCCATGGTGGAGGTTTCAAGCCTCCACGCCCCCACTGTCGGGACTATGAGTCAAACCAATGCCGGAGATTTTAAACTCCACCTTTGTTGTCAGGGTTATGTTCGACCCCATTCTCAGAGGTTTCAAGCCTCAACACCCTACTATCGGAAATATATGCCTTATTATTTGGATTGATTGGATCCCCGTCAAGAAAGCGATAGAGCTTAGCATGTTGTTACTTCGTGTCTAGAATACTGTTGTGACAGTAAGAATGATTGAGCAAAGTTTTTGCAAAACAAGAGTTCTATAAATGGGTCAGTTATAATTGGATTCCCAATAAAGAATCGTTTTGAAAGAAAGAAAATAGGTTGTCCATATTCACGTGTAAGGTTATTTAAGTACTCTTTGGATGTAAATGCTTAGTGTGCTTTGATGTGATTGTCGTGGTGTCATTGATTACGTGAGAGTCATAAACTCCAAAACACGTGCTATGAATGTTTATGGGTTAGGACTCAGCCCAATGTTGATGCGACCGTCAAAGTATTTTGTTTTGCCATTTGTGATATGCCTTAGTGATTGTGAGTGTTATAATAACTTCAAGTTGAAGTTTTAGGGTTCTAGTTGTGAATTGTTTTACGTTTTTTTTGGCGAGTACGCCCAACCATGTAATGGTGAATTCATATTGTATGATTCTTTACTTCTATTTATAGAAGAGAAAGAGTACTCTTGGTTCAGGTTAGTTGTTGCTCCGCGAAAGCGTTGAGTACTGGATTTGGAAATGCTTTTATGTATTTTGATTGTAACAGGTTTAGAACACCTTTTCTCATTTCGAGTTGTCCATTTTACAAAGGAAACACCGCCGGATTTTCGAGAAAATCCTATGTTATTATTAAAAGCGCTTGTGAACCATAGTGTAGTTATGAATTGAATTCCACACTCTACGACATAGTCCAACGAGTGTGACGGTAGTGGTTCGGTTTAGCTCGACTTAGATTCTTTCCCGTCATGTCTAAGCCTTAGTAAGGGAGTTGATCCCCAAGTTTATCGGTCCATATGTGATCCTTGAAAGGATAGTTGATTGTGTTTGTGATGTATTCCATGTTTCTTAGATATGACATCGTATTAGTAACTCTTCACATGGTGATAGTTGGAGTTTTAGTTGAGACTATAGACCAATAGATCCGTAAGACCCGTAGTGTTGAGAAATGGATAGTAAAGGTTTTGTGGTCAAACCACAACACCGAGGAACTACTCGTAAGACCGAGGATGTCATGTGTTTTATGTGCCCCCATCTCTTGTTCATGTTATTGTTAGTTACGAGGGCATAACTTCCTTTTTAGGGGGGTAGATTTCGTACCAATTGTGTGTTTGGTGCTAAAAGTTGTTATGATTTCATATGTGATGTATACCTTAATGTCTAAAGTATACATAATTCGTGTAGGATTAGAAGTTTTATGGTAAAGTTTTATGGTAAACCTTGTAATATGTTGCATGTTTTACTTCTTATAGTATGAACATTTTAGTTGAAATGGTTGTATGTCTACAAGGGTGATCAAATGAATTGATCGATGAGGTGCTGGTTCTACTTGTTATAGTATGAACATTCCTATGATAGGAGAGAGTTTATGATTTTTTTTTATGTGTTAAATTTATCTATGAGCAATGTGAAATACAAGTTGAGGTTTTATACTTCAAGTGATAGTAGTTAGCTAACGTATAGAGTTAATGAGTTGTTTTCAGAAACAAGAGTATAAGTTTGATTATTTGAGTAATACTTTAAGTTTCGGGACGAAACTTATTTTAAGGGGGGTAGGTTGTAACACCCCGTATTTTTATACCTGTTTAGTAATTATTTATATTATTTTAGTTTATAAAAAAATATTATTTTATTAAATATATTTTATTTCCCTCGTGTTGACTTTACATTAAAAGGAGTCAAAAAAACTAATTCCTAGATTTTCTAGGTTAACCATAAAGTTGCCAATCTTAATTGGAGTTGGAGAGTTGGAAAAAAGAAAAAGAAAAAAAAGGTAAGATTAAAACCAAAACATACAGCAACATCATCACAACCACTTTTACCTAATTACCTTCCCCGTAAAACTTCGTCTTCTTCATCCTTTAGTTCATATTCTTCTTTTGTTCCTTTTCTCTTTAAATTCTTGCTTCAACCATTATCACACATCAACCTTGATCCATCATCTCCATTTTCATCTTCGGGTTGTTAGTTTTTAAAGAGGAGGATTGGTTCTTGGGCTTGCGGTTTTCGGGTCGAAAATCGGATCAAGAACAGATTTTTTCCCGGGTTGTTTCACCCTTATTACTTTCCTTAATCAAGTAAGTTATAGTCTTAAGTTTTAATTTCGTATTTGGTTGATTATCTGAATTTGGGGTTTTTATTAATTAGGGTTCTTGAATAAATCAAATTGGGGGTTATTGCTATTATGAGAAATTCGTATAATTGGTTCAGGTTTGAGGTTTAGTTTGATTAAGCTAGCATATTTTTTTCGGATTTAATTTACAATATTATGAGTTTCGAAATTTAATTTATTACTAAATTCTTGTTAGTTGGATAATTTGTTAGTTGTTTAGTTCGAATTATTCGTCCAATATTATAGTCGTCTGAACAACGAAATTTGTGAGAAATTAATATGAGTTTTATTGTAGTCAAGTGTTAAGTTGCCATCTTGCCATTGTTGTGGTATATTGTTGTGATGTTTAGTTGTTGTAGAATAAATTATTGGTGAATATCATTTGTTGTCATTAGCCGAGGAGGAACTTGTTTGGCTGCTGACCAAACATCCACTGTCCCAAATTTTTGGGTGCTACAAGCCTACAACTGTACAACATTAGTGTAGTTTTAGCTTATTGTTGTTATGCCATGTTTAGTCTGTGACTTAGGTTGATCATGGTCATAATAAGACTTTAATTGGAAACTAAAATAAAATAAAATGTAGTATTAGTGATAGTTGTATATTATACATACCTGTTTGCGATTTTGTTGGTAAATAGTTAGTTCTTTGTCTAAGTTATATGATTAATCCTTAAAACAGTATGAGTACTAGTTTGTATGGTTGACTTTCTTTGACTTTTGGCCTAGTGACTTTTGTGCTCTTTTGAAATAAATTGAGATAAGTTGAGTCGTTTTCGAAACCAGTTAAAGCTCATTAACCAGGTTATGTCATTTATAGATGAATTGTGTGAAGTATAGTCTAGTGACTTATAGTATTATTATATTGTAGATTGCGGGTTCGTAGAGGAACCTTTTTTTACTTGTGATTGACATTGGTTGACTGTGGTTTGCTAATAAGGTAAGATTTCATACTAAGCTTGTACTGATTATTTCAGAAAGTATTTCATATTGATTTGTGATCTATATTGAGTTTGGAATCGTTTTACGATGCTATTATGGAACTTTTAATTGTTTTGACGATATTTATATCAAAATAGTTTATGAGATTATTTAAGAGAATTATATTAGAATGAGGAAGTTCCTCGTGAGACAAGGTTGTGATTATTAAAAGGATGAAGTTCCTCATGAGACAAGTTTGAGATTATTATAAGGAGGAAGTTCCTCGTGAGACAAGTTTTAATTAAATTGTGGGGTTGCCGGTAAGCGGTATTCCTCGAGTATGAAAGTATGTTGAGTTAACAGTGTCTCAACAATTTATTTTAGTAGTTGGGAGTATATTGATCAATACTCTTGCCATTCGTCTTCACTAGGGGAAAAAAAAGGAAGGGCTGCGCAAGAAGGGCTGCGTTTTATTGAAGGGCTGCGGTTAACAAGAAATCGCAGCCCTTCATGCAGTATGAAGGGCTGCGGTTTTGAGGCTAACCGCAGCCCTACTAATGAAGGGCTGCGGTTAGCCTGAAAACCGCAGCCCTTCATAAACGAAGGGCTGCGTTTTCTAGACTAACCGCAGCCCTTCTGATCCCATCCCATATCTCCAGTTTTGCGCGCACACACACAGTAGGTAGACATATTTTCTAAATTTCCCTCCCTTACACGCATTTGACGAGCGAAAAACCCCTCCCTCCCTCTCACTCACTCGCACATTAACCCTAACGCCCCATCACCGGAGCCCTGACGCCGGAGCACCCACATTGCTTCACCACCACAACCCTTTTCTTTCTTCACCTCTCTTCTCTTCTCTTAGCTTCTCTTCTCTTCTTTTCTCTTCTCTTCTCCACCATTTGAGTTGGTTTAGGGTGTGGAGCTCCTCCACCACTACGCAGCGCCACCACCCACAAGCGGCAAAGAACAACTACCACTACCCCGCCCTACTCTTTCTTCATTGCTAGCTCTTGGGTTTAGCTAATTTTTTGCTTAGTTAAGTATGAATTAATGTTTTTAAGTTAGTTTTGTTTTTCTTAATTGAATTAAATGATTAATGTGCAATGTGGGTTTTGTTAATTGTAGGAAGAAGAGGCTTAGGAAGGCAAATAAAGTTCCAACTATCTCTACTCTCTTCATTGCTTATCATTGGTGTTAAAAGGTAACTAGTTTAATTTCGTTGTCTTTTTTGTTTGATTTAATTAATTTGTTGATGAGACAAAGTTGTCATGTGATTCAATTTGATTAAGTTATGATAATTTATTGATATATATATGTATTTCTTATAATGTATGTATATTTCTTGATATGAGATTGTATGAAAACGCAATGTAATTTAGCTATGAAATCTACAAGTTGTTTGAATTGTCATCATATGCCTAGATACCCGTTCAAGACTTACTCATTAGGAGTAAGTCTTGAATAGTCCCCGGTTTGGGACTGTTCTTGGACGTTTGATCTCACTTAGGTGGTGAATGTGTGTCTTCTTTTCAATTCTGAGGAAAATCTTGGCTCATCGTTTCTCTACATTGTTCTCTGGGTACATATGTCGATAAGCAATTATCTACATTGTGTACTTGGAGAACTGTAGGGAAATGCTGCCGGATTTTCCTTAGAATTGAAAAGTTGGCACACATTCACTAGTGAGATTAGACGTCCAAGGATGGGTTAGGTTGGAGTGATAAGGACCTTCGGCTGCATGCATACAATTGAACATGTCACTATCTTAGATTGCTCTATACGTGTGTGATATGATGATATGTGAGTGTATGTACTTAAATAATGATTGATGCATTATAATGAATGGTTGTGTTTAATTATTAGAGGTCTTCTTGAATGAGATGGATCGTACTTGGATGTATGGTAGTCGTGAATCGATTGAGTTTGTGAAAGGGGTCTCGGAATTTAACTATTGAGTAGATTTTTAGGCTTCCATCTGTTCTTGGTTGAATTTCGGAAACGAAAATCAAAGGTCATTTTACGCCTACATGGCAATGAGGGAGTGCAGTGGGGGGCAGTAGTGGCGGGGGTGGTGGGACTGTGTTACAAATGTGGAGAGTGAGGTCACATGGCAATGGAATGCTCTCCACATTTGTAACACTTCTCACTATCTCCGCCGCTACCAGCTGATGGGCATTCCATTGCCATGTGACCTGATTCTCGGGTCATTTTAGGCCTAATTTAGCCTTTTCGCTTCCGAATCGTACTTATCGAGTCATTTAACCCCAAATTCTTTGTGAACATGATTATATGAGGTATAATGTAACTATTGTGTAGAGTTTTAGGTTTGCAATTGTTGTAGGTTAAATTTTGGGAACGAAAAGGGCATTTTAGGCCTATTTTAGCCTTTTCGCTTCCAAATCGTACTTATCGAGTCATTTAACCCCAAATTCTTTTTGAACATGATTATATGAGGTATAATGTAACTATTGTGTAGAGTTTTAGGCTTGCATTTGTTGTTGGTTGCATTTCGGGAACGAAAAGGTCATTTTAGGCCTAATTTTGCCTTTTCGTTTCCAAATCGTACTTAACGAGTCATTTAACCCCAAATTATTTTTGAACATGATTATATGAGGTATAATATAACTATTGTGTAGATTTTTAGGTTTGCAATTGTTGTAGGTTGAATTTTGGGAACGAAAATGTCATTTTTAGGCCTATTTTTGCCTTTTACGCTTCCAAATCGTATTTATCGAGTCATTTAACCCCAAATTCATTTTGAACATGATAATATGAGGTATAATGTAACTATTGTGTAGATTTTTAGGTTTGCAATTGTTGTAGGTTGAATTTTGGGAACGAAAAGGGCATTTTAGGCCTATTTTTGCCTTTTCGCGTCCAATTCGTATTTATCGCTTCATTTAACTCCATTTTCTTTTTCAATATGATAATATAAGGTATAATATAACTAGTGTGTAGAGTTTTAGGCTTGCATTTGTTTTTGATTGAATTTCGGGAAGGTATATGTCATTTTTAGAACTACTAACTACGGTAAATGATTGAATTCTTATATTATGTGTTTATTCCTTGGTTGTTTTGCAAGGTTTATATGAATAACACACCACGTTTGAGGGCCTTCACCACAGACGAATTACATGAAGTTCGGGATAAGTTGGCATCCCACATTTGCGATGATTGCTTATGATACATCTACTAGTTTGTATCAATTCTATGTACACTTTTTACATTATTAAATATATACATATTTAAAGTTAATTATTATATTACGTTCAAAAACTTGTCATATATTATTATTGCAATTTGATCATTTTTTTTGTGTCGAATGGAGGTTTTGGGTGGGGGTGGGGTGGGGGCCGCCATGGTGGGTCTTTGGGCCGGGCTATGGGGCCGGTTGGGTCTTTGGGGTGGTGGCAAGAATGGGTGGAGGAGGTGGCGAGAGGGTGGGCTAGGGTGGGGGTGCGGGGAGTGAAGAGGGTGGGGTGGGGTGGGGGGGCGGGTGGGGGCGGGGGGGGGAGTGCGGGGTGGTGGGGGGGGTGTGGGTGGGGGTGGGGGGTCAGGGGGTGGGAGTGCGGGGGTGGGCGGGGGTGGGTGTCTTTGGGGGCGGGGGTTGGGCGGGGGGTGGGTGTGATTGGGCGGGGGTGGGCGGGGGTGTGCGGGGGTAGGGGGGTGATGGGGTGGGCGGGGGTGTCTTTGGGGCGGGGGGGTGGGCGGGGGTGGGGGTACTTGGGGTGGGCGGGGGGGTGGGGTGTCTTGGGGTTGGCGGGGTGGGCGGGGGTGGGGGTCTTTGGGGTGGGCGGGGGGTGGGGGTCTTTGGGGTGGGCGGGGGTGGGGTGTCTTGGGGGGCGGGGGTGGGCGGGGGTGGGGGTCTTGGGGTGGGGCGGGGGTGGGGTGTCTTGGGGTGCGGGGTGGGGCGGGGGGTGGGGGGTCTTTGGGGTGGGCGGGGGTGGGGTGTGTCTGGGGCTGGCAGGGGGTGGGGGGTGCAATTTATTTTAAAAAAAAAATATTGAATGTGAAGGGTTGCGGTTTTTAGCCTAAACCGCAGCCCTTCACATATATAGGGCTGCGGTTCAGGCATAAAACCGCAGCCCTTCATTTAGAGAAGGGCTGCGGTCCAGGCCAAAAACGCAGCCCTTCCAGCTTAGAAGGACTGCGTTTTTAGCCTGAACCGCAGCCCTTCGTTGTGAAGGGCTGCGGTTAAACTTAATTATTGAAGGGCTGCTATGGAAAGGGCTGCTGGCCAAAAATGCAGCCCTTAGGGCTGTTTTGACCGCAGCCCTTCCTTGTTTTTCCACTAGTGCTTCCTTCTTGATACGTTATCAAGTTAGGGGTATGCATACTAGGGAGTTTGGTGTTTACCTTATCTAGTGAGCCTAGCTAGCTCATTGGAGTTTTATTACTTCCTCCTCACATATTTCAAAGGAGTTATATTTAAAAGTTTTACATAATGGTTTAGAAAGAAAGTAAAGTGGATTTGAATTATTGAAGGTTGTCTATTATATTCAAGTTGAATGTTGTACAAGTGAAATGATTTTGTGGAATACTATGTATGTATTCCACCTGCACATTGGATAGATCAAAGTTGTTATTGGTATGAAATCTTACTTAGCCTTTTGGCTGATATTATATGTCTTCAATGTGCAGGGCTTGATGGTGACTAGCTTATATTGGGGCGAGAGCGTTGACTTCACCTAGATGTAGATTTATTAAAGTTAAGATTTCCGCTGCAATGGTTTAGAATTATGGTTTGTTATAGGAGTGTATTAATTAATTACATTTCCTTTTAGTTGTAATAGTTAATAATGGATTTATGTATTAGTAGTAGTATCTTTTGCCTTGCGGTTATTAAATGTTTAATAATTGTGGCATAACAGCTCTTGAATTGTCCATGTTTTGTACTTTGTTATGTTTTCTAAAGAAAATGGAAATTCAGGGTTGTTACACATGACCCAAAAATAAGACTTTTTCCAACCAAAATTCACACTTCGAGAACTTCGCGTACAATTGTTTTTCTCGAAGAATCTCTAGAACTTTCCGCAACTGATCCTCATGCTCTTCTCTATCCTTCGAGTACACCAATATATCATCGATGAACACTATCACGAACTTATCCAAGTATGGGTGGAAAGTCCTATTCATGAGGTCCATAAAAGCTGATGGCGCATTAGTGAGTCCAAAAGGCATAACTGTGAACTCATAATGGCCATATCTCGTACGAAAGGCTGTCTTAGGGATGTTTTCTTCAGCGATTCGTAGTTGGTGATAACCTGATCGTAAATCGATCCTGGAAAACACTGTTGCACCTTGAAGCTAATTGAACAAATCCTCGATCCTCGGGAGCGGATACTTATTCTTCACTGTGGCATTATTCAACTCTCTGTAATCTATACACAACCTCAAAGATTCGTCTTTCTTCTGAACAAACAATACTGGGGCTCCCCAAGGTGAGACACTAGGTCGAATGTACCCTTTATCCAACAACTCTTCTATTTGCACCTTCAACTCTTGCATTTGAGCAGGCGCCATTTGATATGGAGCCTTAGAGATAGGTCCGGTTCCAAGGACTAAATCGATCTTAAAGCTCACTTCTCTCTCTGGTGGCATTCCTGGAAGCTCTTCGGGAAATACATCCGGAAACTCCTTTACTACCGGAATTTGAGTCAACTCCTCGTTTTCCACGCTTACGTCCCTTACTTGGCACAGGTAGACTGGGTAGCCTTTTCTAAGATAGGTTTGAAGGTTAAGGGCCGAGATTATTTTGACGTCAGGCTGGAAGGTTATGCCTTTATAAGATATCCTATTTCCCTTTGGTCCTTTAAGAGATATTTTATGGTTATGACACTCGATTTTAGCTTTATACTTAGCTAACCAATCCATTCCCAGATAACGTCAAATTCTTTTAGGTCAAAAAGGATAAGATCGGCCGGTAATTCTGTACCAGCTATGACTACAGGGATACTTTGGAAAAGAGATTTACAAGAAACAGTTTCACCGGTGGGCATGGCTATATTGGCTCGACAAGACTGGGTAGACTTGAGGGGATCTTATTAACAAAAGTGTTAGAAATAAAAGAATGAGACGCTTCGGAATCAAAGAGTACATAAGCAGGGTTTGAGTTTACGAGAAATGTACCCGTCACAACATTGGCATAGGTGTCAGCTTTAATTCGGCTCATGACATTGATTCTTCCATTGGTGTAGCCTCCATTGCCATTCTTTCCATAGTTTCCATTTCCACCACCAAAAGAGCTGTTGTTCTGGTTCCTGTTCAGTGCAGCATTACCTTCATTAGGGCGGTTGTTATTGAAGTTTTGAATTCTGTTTCCACCTCCATTGTTACCATTGTTCCCAATAGGTCCATTTTGAGCTTGCTTCTTGGGGCAGTTGAACAATTTGTGACCTACTTCTCCACACTCGAAACACTTGATCCTTTCACCCTGACAAGTGAACCCTGGATGGCTCTTGGCACACTTCTTGCAAACAAAGTTCTTTTGGTTCCTATTTCCTTAAATTCTGATTGTTACGGTTGCTGTAGCGTCCACCATTGTTGTTGTTGTTTCCACCATTGTTGTTGTTGGGACTTTTATCGTACCCTTGGCTGTTGCTGTTACCGGTAGGTTCCTTCCTTTTGTGTCTGCCTAGCACCTCTCTCTCACGCTGTAAGATTCTCTCCAGGTTCGAAACTTTAGCATACGCTTCCGCGAAAGTAGTAGAGGTGCTACCTCCCATTCGAGTCCGAAGATCAAACTTAAGTCCGTCTTCAAACTTCTGAGCCTTGGTTCCTTCATCTGGCACTACAGTCGGACAGAATCGGACATACTCATTGAATTTTTGAGCGTACTCTCACACACTCATGTTATAACTCTAGTTAAACCTACTAAACTCATTGTACTTTTGTCTACGAATGTGCTCGGGGAAGAATCAAGCCTTAATTGCTACCTTAAACGCTTCCCAGTTAAAGTTCTCTTGAGCTTTAACAGTAGGTCCTACACTTTCCCACCAAGTATCGGCATCTTCATGCAGATAAAAGGTTGCTTGGTCTACTTTCTGGGCCTCAGGCGTACCCGTGGCCGTGAAAATCTTTTCGATGTCTCTTATCCAGTTCTCAAGAAGTAATGGGTCTTCTCTTCCAACAAAGGCTGGTGGTTTCAAAGTGGAAATCTTTTTTGCCATTGCAGCTTGCGGATCGTCTCCATGGTGGTTGTTGTTGATTTGGTTTTGAAGGACTAAGCCGAAGCTCTAAGCTAGTTGCTCGAGAGTCCTAAGTCGTGCTGCAACTTGTTCGGGAGTTTCGGCCATTTGGTTTTCTTGTCGCCTTGCTCTAGATCGCGTATAAACGGATTGCATAAGCTACTTGCGTTATTCACATTGGTATTTCTACCATTTACATTGATTCTTCTATAAAGGCTAATTCACATAATCATGGTTCATACCATTCATTCATTCATTTCATACTCAATTCACATATCAAAAGTTCATCATTCATTTACACTCAATTCACATGTCAAAAGTTCATCATTCATTACTCCAAAAGTGTCATAACAATTCGTTCATAGTAGCATAAGAGTTTGTTTCAAATAGTCAACACTAGAGGAAAAAAGCCCAAGGGCTGCGGTCAAAAGGAGCCCAAGGGCTGCGTTTTTTGACCGCAGCCATTAGACTAGCAGCCCTTGGCAATTAGGAAGGGCTGCGGTTTTTAACCGCAGCCCTTAGCGCGTTAAGGGCTGCGGTCAGGGCAAAAACCGCAGCCCTTGGTTGGTTAAGGGCTGCGGTTAAGGGCAAAAACCGCGGCCCTTAGAGTGTTAAGGGCTGCGGTTTTTGCCCTTAACCGCACCCCTTAACCAACCAAGGGCTGCGGTTTTTGCCCGAACCGCAGCCCTTGTGACCCAAAAAAAAAATAAAAAAAAAAAAAAAATTTTCGCATTTTTTAGCCCAAAATGACCCCCCAAACAATTATATATATAGAAAAGTATCATTTTTCATTACAAATATATAGGAAGTTATAAAAAAATATGGTACTCCAGCTAAATTCAATTTGACTGACTTCATATTTTCTCTTCTTGAGGAGCAGCGGCATCCTCTTGTACCCCCATCCATATCTTTTTCTTCTTCACAAATTCTTAGATGCAAAATTTTCAAATTGTTTGAGGTGCAACCGCACAAGAGCTTAACTAAACCAATAAACAACCAACAACCACTTAGTGCTTGGTAGCTTTGATACTGCAACCAGATTACCAACCTTCACATCCATATATTAAATATAAAGCAAACGGCATCACATATACCTTAAATTTTGTGGCAACACTCAACTTTTGTGAATCAGCTCCCCTAGATTTGAATAAGGGACCAACAATAGGTTTTTTTTGGACTGTACTCAAAGATACTTGAAGCAAATTTTCGAGGAAGGAAAGTCTCACAAGAAGACAAAAGTTGAACGAGCCAAAATGCATCGGTCTCTGTTCTTATCCTAAAACCTTGTTGTGTCATACATAACCCGAAACAAGTAGCAGTGTCCCACCATAAAAATTATTGAAACATATCACAAGTAAACGACAAAAAATTAAGTACCCACGTACAAAACTTTAAGCGAGTATTATAGGTTGGAAAACTTTCCAAAACAATCGCCAGTTTAGCAAAGACACATGGCCATGTTATACTTCTTGAATTCTATAAGGATGCGCTATAGTCTCGGAAATTGAAATTTCAAACTTTCCTAACAAACTTACCTCCTGCTCTAATTTGAATAAATGACGATTGAAGTCTTTGCTGCAATCTCTCATTCGCATAATTGATGCGGAAGCGCTCAAAGCTATTTTTCGGAAACAAGGGTGTACAAGATGAATATTGAAGATAGTTAAAGAGGTAAAATGGAATACAAAATATAACAATGTAAACCTGAATGAATAAATAAATGAATAAAAACATACATCAAATGATTTAAAACCATATTTGTTCTACAAGCCAATTAAACAAGCAAGAATAGATAGATTTTGCCAATGCATCATGAGTATACGGTTTCAAAGCTAAAATAAATAAAATTTACGCTTGCCATGTACTATAATGCAATCGAAGCTAAATGTGAACACATCACAACCGGTCTATGTTCGCGTTGGCCACCAATAATTCGAAGTAAATAACAGGAAAATCAACCAATAAGCGACCAAAACTGGAACTATAATAAACAAAAAATTTAAGTAATTCAAGGAACATAGAACTAAGATCACAAAGAAAAAGAAAAAGAACTTGTATGCATTGACAAACATTGCTCAAAGAACGAAACAAAAAATATCTTCATCCAATTCCCCCAACACCTTTAAACACACGGGTATTATGAAGGCGACAAAGTACAAGGGAGTATCAAGTACGACTATATACTCCCTCGTTTGAGTACTAGTTCAAATTGCACTATCGGGGAGGGGGAGGGTTTGCGGGGGTCGGGGAGGGGGGTGGGGCTGCAGGGGGTCGGCGAGGGGGGTGGGGCTGCGGGGGTCGGTGAGGGGGGTTGTGCGGGGGGTCGGTGAGGGGAGGGGGATTGCGGGGGTCGGGGAGGGGGGTGGGCTGCGGGGGGTCGGTGAGGGGGGTGGGGGGCACGCGGGGGTCAGTGGGGGGATTGCGGGGGGTCGGGGGGGGGATTGCAGGGGTCGGGGAGGGGGGCTTGCGGGGGTCGGGGAGGGGGTGGGGCGCAGGGGGTCGGTGAGGGGGCGGGGGCCGCGGGGGTCAGTGAGGGGTGGGGCCGCAGGGGGTCGGTGAAGGGGGGGTTGTGCAGGGGGTCGGTGAGGGGGGGGATTGCAGGGGGTCGGTGAGGGGGGGATTGCAGGGGGTCGGGGAGGGGGGTGGGCTGCGGGGGTCGGTGAGGGGGGTGGGGCTTTGCAAAAAATCAAGTCAAGTTGCATGACAACTCGATTTGTAGAAGCAAACCATCAACAAACATAATCCATATCTTTGATCACAACCAAAATAGAGAGACATAAAGGACCAATTTTCATGATAAGACACCGCCAAAACAAATGCAAGAATATCAATGTCAACTAAGAGAAGTAGACAAATACCCAGAAATCAACATAATCTAAAAAACATAGAATAATTACCCAGAAGTACATAACTAAACACAAAGATAAAACAACAACCTGTAAAAGTGTTAACCATGTGAATGATCTGTTTCACCATTAATGGAGCCTTGACTTAACATTAACATGCTGATAATTAAGAGCCTCCAAAGCGTCATCATCTCCTTCCCATCTCTCTCTCCTTCTCTGCTATTTGCCTCTCTATCTTTTTTTTTTAACTCCTTTACTATTTTTCACTCTCTACCTATCCCTGTCCGTGAAATTTAAACATAAAGTGATGGTCTACTCTTATTTTCTCCCAAAATTTCGAATAACTAAGGTCTATAGGGATACGGGTCCCTAATCAAATATCGAACTTAAAAGTTGTCTGCCTTTATCTCTTCCGGTGCGAGAATAAACAGAGTTCCCATTTATGGTCCGCGGAGTTCCTAACAACGAGTTTCTATTAGTAAATTAGTAACGGGCTCCTAAAAACTCGAAGGCTAAGAGCTCAAAGAACCCACTAAAAACCCTCAATAAAAGATGGTGAAAGATTGATTTTCGGAGTCATAATGACGAACGAGCCCCGACCACATTGAGAAGAAGAAGTCATGGTAGAAATTACAATAAAATCCATATTGCACACGAGTATTCATACTAGATTGACTTTTCTTCTACAAATTACTGAAAAACACGACATATACAAATACGGAGGACAAAATGTGTAGGCAATAACAAGATCGAAAAGATTCAACTCGATAATGACGAGATAATTTATAAATCGAAATCAAATTTTATCAAGAGTTTTGAGAAGAAATTGATAGATTTACCTAAGACACAAAGAGCCCACGGCGTTGAAGGAGTTGAGTGGGTGGGTGGTGCGAGGAGATCCCCGATGATGGATGCGGCTCGACGAGCGGCCGCCACGAGAGGAGATGTTTGTTGAGGGAGATAGTGGTGAGAGAGAAGAGGACCACCAGCTCTTGCTAACCCTAAACCCTTGCGAGCCCTCGCCGGCGAACCCTAAACCCTCGCAAACCACTGACCGTTACAAACCCTCGCCGGCGAAGAAGGATGAGAGGAGAGAGATTATGCGGTGAGAGGGGAGAGATGGGTTAATGGGAATTAGGAGGAGAGAGAGAAATAGGGTTCAGCGAATGAGAAGCCCAAGGGAGTAAAGCGTACGTGGTTATTTCATTTTTGGGCTGTTCAAGGGCTGTTCAAGGGCAATAAACCGCAGCCCTTGCACTGCAGCCCTTGCGTTTTTTTCCACTAGTGTAAATACGCATTAGTCGCACCATCCTTAACTAAGTTAACAAGTTAATTGGTCTTTTACGACCTTAATTAGAAATCTAAGGGTCAGGGCTAGAGATTTGGGTTTCTAGTCAGCGTACGCGGACGGGTCCTCGTCTTCACCTTCATCTCCGTCTCCATCTCCATTGGGATTTACAACGGGTGAGGCAGGGTTACTTCCTACTTCTTCATTGTCATTATAGTTGGGTTCCTCGTCATCAGTGGGTAAGTAGTCATTAAACCACTTGGCCCTAGCATCGAGCATTCTTTTCTCCAGGTAACTCAACGTGAGATACCACTTCCCTTTCAATGTGTATCGTTCATAGTTCGGCCTTCCATTTTTCAAAACATCAGAGTATTCGCTCTTGATTCCGACATAAGGACCATCATTGGGAAGAGTGTGAATCAAAACATCGGCCTGTTTAGGTGGCGTGAGATAATCCGAATACCCGTGGCCTTCATTGAGGTGGTAACACTTCATTGTTAAACGTAACCTGTAAATATAAGCTGAAACAGACTCTCCTACCCTCATCCTTAGAAGGTAGGGTCCTTGACGAGGGGTTCTGGTGCATTTCCTGGTGGTCAAACGTGTCTTGGCCATCTAATCAAATATCATAAACAATTAATAAGTACCTTTAACGAGGACTTTCATACATGTACACATAACCCATTCGTCCCTATACTAAACCCTTAGTTCACATTTAAATCCTAATTCATTTTTCCAAATTTTTTTTATTAGTTTGACTTCCCAAACCAATTTTAAGTTTAACCCTATTTGATTCATTTCCCTAATTAGTATATTTTAATAATCTTATTCTTTCCCTACTTAATCTAAACTCCGCTCTGATACCACTTTGTAACACCCCCGCCAACCCGAACCCTTTTTCATTTAATAAAACTCGAGATGGGGGAAAATCCACGAGGGTTCGACTCAACGGGCGTGCTACCGCCGCACTTATCTCCTTGGAAATAAATGCAAGGCTAGATTAAAGCATACTAAATTCAAATAAATTAATTCTTACAACCAAGTATATCGTTCATTAAATATTACTAATTACTTAAGTGTTTCAGAGTTCCAGCGGAAGCTAAATAAGCTAAGTGGATGACAACACTAAGTGATCTCCCTTTGTTCCCCCGTCGATCACCCACCTGCAGAAATACATTGAAAAGAAACAAGAGAGACAAGCTCCCAAAAATCAGAAAAACTGAGTAATTCCAACTCCATCCCGTAAAATACTTAAGTTGAAAATACTTTGTAAAATAGTAGGTTAATAGGGTTGAAAAGCATAGCACACATACACGTATATATACAATGAATAATCGCATAAGTTCAATTAATCCAGTTATTTAAGGAGAGGAAATAGAACGCCAGTACGCCGGGGTCAATCCCCTGTAACCACTTACTTCAACATTATAGGCCGGGGTCAATTCCCTGTAACAACCTACGGATAACATAATGGCCATAATAACAGAGTCCCTAGTGTGCACACCCCTTCTACTTGGATCACAACAAGATAGAAGGAAGACAAGTAACAGAAAATCAGCATAGTATAGGAAGAATAATATAGTAATAATATAAATAGGAAGAATAATGATAATAATAATATTAATAATAATAATGATAATAATAATAACCATAACATTACTAAATGACATTAAACGATGTTGACACGTTAATAACATTATAATAAAAATCATCATTGTCATATCGTCCGTTATGCAAGTCATTTCATTTGTCATACTCATTTATCGTGCATAATCCATAACTATAAACCATATTCATAATCCATATTCTAATTCATATAGTCACATAATTAATTCGTTTTATTCTAACGGGATCTACGTTTAGATGGACATCGGAGATTACCTCGTGACGCGTGCCCAAAAGTAGTTCACGAACAAATTAACACTCTTGATATTCCTCGTCTACGCAATCGGAGTCTACAATAAACATTAACGAGATCTAAGTTAGTTACCTAAATAACCCCTTTTTATTTATAAAATAAATAATTTAAATAATTCAAATAACTTAAAGAAATTCTAAATGATTTTAAGAGAGTTTATAAATCAAAGTTTATGGTTTTTAAATTATTTATGAAATCATATTAAGTACACAAAGATTACTTCAACTTAATTTTCATTAACTTAAACAATTATTTTAAACATAGAAAACTAACTTTATTATACTTCTTACTTTGTTTTAGAAAAATTAGAAATACTTTCAAGTTATAAGAGACTAAGTTAATTAATCTAAAATACACCAATTTAATAAAGCAAGTCAATTTAGGAAAGTCATTTGTTTTGTTTTAAAGAAATAAATTAGTAAAAAAATAAAAGGAAGAAAGTCACTACTGATTCAAAGAATCAGTTTCATGGAACTGAAAAAAAACCGAGAAACCGAAGGAGGGGAGGAAGACAGAGATGAACGAATCAAGGGGAGAAAAGAAGGAGGTGGCGCTGGGTTTCGGGCGGCGCACGGCCAGGGTCAGGCGGGGACGGTGGTCGAGTGGTTCAGGTGGTGGCTGGGTGCGGGTTCCTGTCAGGGAGCACTGTAGAGGCGCCGCGAAGCAGGGGTGTTTGGGCTGGCGGTTTATCGGCCGGAAAGAGGTTCGACGGTGGGTCAGGTGGTTTGAGTGGTGATCGCGGTGGTTTTCGGCGGTTTAGAGAAACAGAGGGAGTGCTAATGGTGGGTTGAATTTTGTTTTTTTAATTTTCAAAACAAAAATCAGAAATTAAGGGAGAAGAGAAAGAGATTGAAGCAAACCTTTGAAGTTTGTTTGCTTGAGCAATTTGGGTGAATGTAGTTCAGTATTTATAGAGGGTTTTGGTCAGAATTTTAAACTTTGGGGTCAAGCTCCATTAATGGTGGGTATGGTGAGGTATGGTGTTTGAGATTTACTTTTGACTATGGGGTGATTTTACTCCCAAAATTCGGGATTTGTGAGTTGAATTTCAAATTCTACTGACAAGAGGTGTTGATTTTGTTGAAAAATCTGACCTTTGGCTCTGTTCATCTTGTACATGAGGAGGGAGGAAGATGGTGATGAAGATCACGTTTTCTTTCTCTTTTTTTTGTTTTTGTTTTTGGCTTTTTCCTTTTTCTTTTTGGCTAAAATGACACATGGGCTATGGACTTGACATTGGGCTACTAATATGGATGGACAATTGAATGAATAAGAATGCCCACAAACTAAATAAAGATTCCAATTACCATATTAAAATATTTTGAAATAATGAAAATGAATAATTAGTTTATTTAAATAAAATACATTTCAATTAAATCATTTAAATAAACTCGTTAAATAATTCAAAACTAAATGAAATCATTATTAAAATTGAATTATCAGAAAAATAAATTTAAGTGGAAATAATATTAAACCTTAATAAATAATAAAATAAGTACTGAAAATTTGGGGTATTACACGACAACCAGATAGAGTCCTCGATTGGTGGTGTTCGATGCATGAGGTTGATGCTAAGGGAAAAAGAGTCTTGCCTGATCCTAGTACATAACAGATAGCCAATGCCATTGTAAGTACACAAAAAATGTCCTTTTCTTGTATTCCAAGTCATGTAACCTCAATTTTGTGCTGAATATGATAATATGAGGTAGAATGTAAATATTTACAATAATCATGTCCCCTACTTCAAATTATATTGAATTTCGGGAACGAACAAGTCATTTTATGCCTATTTTCGCCTTTTCGCGTCCAATTCGTATTCCCCGATTCATTTAACTCCAAATTATATTTGAACATAATAATATGAGGTATAATATAAGTAGTGTGTAGATTTTTAGGCTTCAATTTATTGTTGGTTGAATTTCGGGAACGTAAATGTCATTTTAGGCCTATTTTGGCCATTTCACGTCCAATTCTTAGATTTTGAGTCATTTAACCCCAATTTCTTTTTGAATATGATTACATAAGGTATAATATAATTAGTGTGTAGATTTTTAGGCTTCAATTTATTGTTGGTTGAATTTCGGGAATGTAAATGTCATTTTAGGTCTATTTTGGCAATTTCACGTCCAATTCTTAGATTTTGAGTCATTTAACTCCAATTTATTTTTGAATATGACTATATAAGGTATACTATAACTAGTGTGTAGATGTTTAGGCTTGAATTTGTTGTTTGTTGAATTTCGGGAACGAAAAGGTCATTTTAGGACTTTTTCGCTTTTTTGCGTCCAATTCTTAGATTTTGAGTCAATTAACTCCAATTTTTTTTGAATATGGTTATATAAGGTATAATATATCTTTTTCATTAACGATCATTTCTCTCTTATCCTTATGTAGATTGGCTTGAAGGAAAAAGAGGCAACCGGTGAGTTCACTCCTAAAGCACACATTGATGCATTGCACGAAACTTTAGGAAAGGACCACAGTGGACGTGTGAGGGGCGTAGGAGGTGTCCGCCTAGGTTTGAGAAAGGTATATGGTGATCAATACACTACAGCGACAAAATTAAGTGTAAGTAGTGTGAATTCGGCGGCTTCATGGGATGTGGAGTCTATCAAGGCTGCAATTCGGGAGGAGCTCAGGGAGGAGATGACACATAGCTTCAACGTCATATTGGAGCAAATGGGTTTGCCGACTTTTTCATTGAAGAAGGGTAGTGATATTCCACTTAGCCAGCCGACCGGTGATCCACGAACATCTGATGATCAAATGATACCTTTATCTAATCCACCTGTAGTACCCGAGTTGAAGGTAATCACTTAAATTCTTTGCTTTGTTAAACAACTATTGTTCTTAAATGCATAGAATTCTTACTATAATAATGTTGTTTCATAGACTAACTATAAATGAAGTTTTTTTTAAAGGAGGAGACCCCATGCGAACTATTAGCTCGAGGAGATGAAATAGATAGTTTCATTCTGGTAGCTTATGGCCATGCACAACCCCCTAATGACCGAGTACAATTGCATAACCAGTTAGTGGACGATAATCACTATGTGGTCACCCTCAATGAAATTGTGTCTGGTTTAGAAGAATTACCTCTTCCGCTGCCGAAGCCAGAAGTTGGTCTACATTTACTAAATGATGCCCTTGACAGTTATGTTCTATGGCCGCGTGCATTGGTGCGGTTTTCAGATGAGGTACAATGATTAACATACATATATATGGTTGTTTTCTTTTCTATTTCCTATGATAGTTAGTAATATCTTTACTTTTAACTAATTACTAGGTTTGGGGGAAGGCCGGTCCACATGACAGGAAGGCGAAGAAGGTCTGTTCACCTGATAAGAAGGCAAGTTTACGTGATGAAGGTGAACGAAATGTGTTAAAGGAAAATGTTTCTATGACAAAGAATCCACTTATTCTCGAGCCAGAGATGGTGCGAGGCCTTAGTATTCCATGCTATTGGTTACATGAGTGCACTAGCGATTTACTCGATGATAGTACAATAGAGGTTTCTTTGGGGGGCAACAATTCCACTACCTTGAGGAGTCATCAACATTCATTTCTAAACTCGATATTAAAGAATTCTTATGTGGGGTAGAGTTGAATATTTCATGATACAAACTTTCATGAGGTAATACATAAGTATATAAATATACATAAACATATGCTTAATTAGTTTTCAATTCAACTTCCATAATAAGTAAGTTTACTTTTAATCAATATGATTTCTCAGGTTATTACACAATGAATTGCTTGGAACATCAAGTGAGGCAATGTTTGGTTGGTTATGTCCAAACATAATACGAGATGACAATTGCTTAAAAAACAAAGCCGAAGTGAAAGAGTATCTCGATATGAGTTTCAAAGCATCATCTCGTTTAGGATATCATCATATCATCCTTGTCCCGTATATTGAAAAGTATGCTTGTTAAACCCGCTTTACTTTTATTATTCGATAATTAAATTCACCTATTAATTGTTCTATGATTAATAACTATATTTTCTTGTTGTAGGGCTCATTGGACACTGATTGCGATATGTTTGTCAAGTAACCAAGTCTACCACTTTGATTCTTTGCGTCAACAACCACCACGGTCCCTACTAATCAAATCATTGTTAAATAGGTAGCCTAACTGAAACTAAATATATATGCACTTATTAATATACACATTATTCATATATATATATATATATAAACAATACATCTTATAATAATGTATTGATGTAGTGTGATGAAGCATAATAGTGGAGTAGGACTTCGAGTACCAAAAGCTCTTGTTTGGATATCGGTCGAGGTAACATGACTAATTTGCTTGTCCTTATATAGAAACACTTTTTGCCACATACTACACATCTAACATGAATGTCATTGGATGCATATTTTGGTGAATTTTAGTGTCCGTAACAAGATAATGGAGTTGCATGTGGCTATTACGTGCTGAGGTACATGTTCGATATCGTCAACCATTGCACTAACATCGATGATCTTCAAAAGGTATGTAACTTATTAGTATATGTTAGTTTAGATTAAATCGATGGGTAATAGTTAATTGGTTTAGAAACCAAAGTAGCACATATTCGCAAAAAAGGATCACATTCTACCCTAAAACATGGTACTTTGATGCATTTCATATAAATATGAGGTATAATAACTAGTGTGTAGATTTTTAGGCTTGCATTTGTTGTTGGTTGAATTTCGGGAATGTAAATGTCATTTTCGACCTATTTTCGCCTTTTCGCTTCCAATTCTTAGATTTTGAGTCACTTAACTCCAAATTCTTTTTGAACATGATAAAATGAGGTATAATATAACTAGTGTGAAGATTTTTAGACTTGCATTTGTTGTTGGTTGAATTTCGGGAACGTAAATGTCATTTTAGGCCTATTTTCGCCTTTTTGCGTCCAATTATTAGATTTTGAGGCATTTAACTCCAAATTATTTTTAGATATGACAATATAAGGTATAATATAACTACTGTATAGATTTTGTGGCTTACATTTGTTGTTGGTTGAAATTCGGGAACAAAAAGGTCATTTTAAGCCTATTTTCGCCTTTTCGCGTCCAATTCGTATTTCTCGAGTCATTTAACTCCAAATTATTTTTGAACATGATAATATGAGGTATAATATAACTAGTGTGTAGATTTTTAGGCTTGCATTTGTTGTTGGTTGAAATTCGTGAACAAAAATGTCATTTTAGGCCTATTTTCGCCTGCGTCCAATTATTAGATTTTGAGTCATTTAACTCCAAATTATTTTTGAACATGATAATATGAGGTATAACATAACTAGTGTGTATATTTTCAGGCTTGCATTTGTTGTTGGTTGAAATTCGGGAACGAAAAGGTCATTTTAGGCCTATTTTCGCCTTTTCGCGTCCAATTATTAGATTTTGAGTCCTTTAACTCCAAATTCTTTTTGAATATGACAATATAAGGTATAATATAACTAGTGTGTAGATTTTTAGGCTTACATTTGTTGTTGGTTGAAATTCGGGAATGAAGATGTCATTTTAAGCCTATTTTCGCCTTTTAGCGTCCAATTCGTATTTCTCGAGTCATTTAACTCCAAATTATTTTTGAACATGATAATATGAGGTATAATATAACTAGTGTGTAGATTTTTAGTCTTGCATTTATTTTTAATTGAATTTCGGGAAGGTATGTGTAATTTTTACAACTATTAACAACGGTAAATGATTGAATTCTTATACTATGTGTTTTATTCCTTGGTTGTTTTGCAAGGTTTATATAAATAACACACCAAATTTGAAGACCTTCACCATCGAGGAATTACATGAAGTTCGGGAGAAGTTGGCGACCTACCTTTGTGATGATTGCTTGTGATGCATTTTGGTGGATTTTGCGATATAATTAGCTAGATCTAGTTGGTATTTTCCTTTCTTATATATAGTTTTTAGCTAATATTTTGGTATTTTGTCAATTCTATGTACACTTTTTACATTATTAATATATTTAAAGTTAATTACGTTGAAAAACTTGTGATATATTGCAATTTGTTTTTTTTTGTGTGGAAAGAGGTGTTGGGCTGGGGGGATGCCGCAGTGGGTGCGGGTCGGGGTGCGGGCCGGGATAGGGGGCAGTGGGGTCTTGGCTAGCGGGGTGGGGCCGGTGCGGGGGCCGGTAGGGGTCTTTGGGGTGGGAGTGGGGGGGGGGCAGGGGTGTTGGGGGCGCGGGCGGGCGGCGGGGTGCGTTGGCAAAGGGGGCCGGGTAGGGGGTCCTAAGATGGGGTGGGGGGGGGTGGGGGCGGGGCGGGGGGGGTGCTAGGCTGGGGTGGTGGGTTGGCGGGGGTGGGGGGTCTTGGGTTGGCGTGAAATTTTTTTTAAAAAATTACGAAAACAAAGGGCTGCGGTCCAAAACCGCATCCCTTCATTTTTGCCGATGGTCTGCTGGCTAAAAACGCAGCCCTTAGGGCTGTTTTGACCACAACTCTTGCGTTTTTTTTTTCCACTAGTGAATGTTTGCTTCAAACGGAATATTTGGATTTGGTTGATAATTTGGATTTTGTTAGTTTTTTGGATTTGGTTGGCAATTTGAATTTTGTTGGGAATTTGGATTTTGTTTGCAAATTGGATTTCTTTGATATTCATTTTCATAATTAGGATGATTGGGATCTATAATTATCAAATAAGATTTATGAAATACTCCCTCCGGTCTTTATTAGTTTACCCCTTTCTATGGGGCACATTTGCCGATACACTAATTTGAACCTTAATATCTCTAATTATCAATAAGCAAAAATTACAAAAATT
Source organism: Beta corolliflora (assembly GCA_947648045.1). NCBI lineage: Eukaryota > Viridiplantae > Streptophyta > Magnoliopsida > Caryophyllales > Amaranthaceae > Beta > Beta corolliflora. The sequence continues at coordinate 1,289,762 of CANSZD010003171.1, forward strand.
TGATATTTGGATACTACACATTGAGATGAATCTAACGAGATCTCACATGACTATATTATTCCTTAAGTACAATTCACAAGAGATAGTCAAAGTCATGTATGTGAATAGTGTCAAAAGTCAAAAGGGGTAAACTAATAAAGACCGGAGGTAGTAGTTAGTAAGAGATATGAATGAAAAATTATGGAATTTTTGAAGTGTTGAAAATATATCAAGATTGGTCACTATCTATAGAGGATAAAAAAATATGATTGTTGATATAATTTTTTTTTAATTCATTATATTTTAAAACTTATGTTATTTTTTGTAAACGGTAATATCTATACAAATATATTAAAAGGTGTGCATAACAACGTCTATGCGCCACGTGGCACCCTCTTTCGGCTACTAGAATTTTGCCACGTGTCTATTAATCAACAATAAGTCAGGTGATCATTATTTAAACAAAATATATGCTAAAGCTTGGGCTCGAACCCCTGACCTCAGGTAAGGAATTCCAAAGACTCACCATCTCATCTAACATCTTTTAGTGATTCATATTTCCACAAAATTATAGATTTGTGTTGTAATTAGTAATGTGGCAATAAATTCCTACTTCCAGCCATAAAGTTTTTTTTTCTTATTTGATTTCTTTTTTGCAGTCATCCCCTTGCTCCATCTCCTCTTTCGAAATTCACCGTGAATGTGAGAGTCCTCTACTTCATAACTAATGGGGTAGTTTTACAAATTATTCTTGATGCTAATCAAATCTTATTGTTGTTAGTTGTTCGAGAATACGAATCAGGAGATGGAGTTTAAATGTCAAAGGGCAACTCCCATAAAGAAGGTCAGTGAAATTGTTAATCATAGCACAAATTCCTTGATTGCGTATATAATTTATTTCAGGTGTGCTTTTATGTGCCATGTGGAACCTTTCCTCTTGCACTAGAATTTTATCGCGTGTGCAATGAACCAACAGTAGATTGGTCATCATTTTTTTGGAAAAAATATAATGATATCTTGAATCGACCCCATGACCTATTAATAAGTATTAAGATACATTAACCGCTACACCAAGTGATATATGGTGTAATTATTTTAAAATTAAATTATTAATAGATGAAAAATATAAGTACCCAGGGTATAACTCGGGCCTAAAAACTAGTTATTGTTCAAAAAGCCGAAGGAAAGACACATGGTGTGACACGGCTGGCTCGCGCGCTGAGCTCAAAGAGTCTGCCAAGTGGCACGTTGTGATAGGTTGCGTCAGTTTTTAAAAAAACTTTCACGTGAAATTTGTCCCACTTTTCCACTTGGCGTGTTGCCATTGGTTGGAGTTATTGGGAGGTTCTATATTTTATTGGTGTTCCCCAGTTTTTCTCAATTAATGCAACATGTTGACATTGATGGGAGGGTCCCCTTCCCTTTTCCATTTTTTCTCAAATGAGGAACCTGATTTTCCACTGATGTGAGTGCTCTTACATTAGTTCACTTTTACCTTCTAAACTTGTTCAACTCATTATATCTTGTATCAACAGGCCTCCTCCAGTCTTTGCAGAATGGTGAAATTATCGAATCCTTTGTTCTTCAAGGGTTTATTCAACAAGGAGATCCCAAATCTCTTGATATTAATGTTCTGTGTGTGAGCAGACTATTAATGATGATTACGAATTGCATAAAAAATGGGGCTTGGAAGCCTATCAAGATCTCCAAGGACGTAGTACTCTCTAATTGTTTTTCTATGCCATCTTTTGGGGCAAGGTCCTCTAACTAATACTAATTCCATCTACTACCTGCCTATTTGAGTTAAAATGATCACATAAAAAGTAGCGTAAATAAAAAGTAACCCCCTTATAAAAATAGCCAGATGGTCTTGCGGGAAAGACGTCACTTTTGAGAATCTACCAACTGATGGGTATTTTGAAGAACTTTCAGGCTCTCACCATGATACGTCTAACAAACTTGCTTATTTGTCATTCCAAAAAATTTCTGCTGTTTCTGTCTCCTGTCTGGGATATCATGAAACACATCTCCATCTTTTTTTTTTTTAATCATGCACAGTTCTTAGGTTGTAGGTGGCATGACTGGAATAACATTTTGCTCAAACGAAGGACGAAGATTCATTTTCGGGTTGAACAAGTTGGTGAACCTGAAAGACTTCTGTAATCCTGTAAATCTTAGTAGTATTATGGCCAACAAAGAAGCAAAGCTAACAATTACACTAACAGTTGGTGAACCTTCTTAGTTCTTCAGTCCACTAGTACCCTTCGTCCCTTCCACTTCCTTAATTTCATTAGACACATACAAACACTAAATGAAGCTTAAGTTTTACCACAATTTCCCTTCAATTGATCACATCTGTAAACTGCAGTATCTGAATGAACAAACTCCGCCGCTGATATAACTAAACGAGCAGTTGGAAATGACTGTAGATGGCTTCTACCAACCATTTGCATTCTAGTGAAGATGGAATCTACAAAATTAATCAAAATAAACCTGAGGGCAAAGAAAGCAGGACAATTCATCCTGCCCAATACCACAAAGCACTTGTATTTCTCAGTGTCTGGTGTCACATTTGGAAAACCTTACGACAAGCTGCTCAATTCTAAAGCTATTTCTCATTCAAAGAACGAATCAAACGATTGAGCAACGCATTAGTACATCAACATCCACCAATAGTCGTCATGACACTAAACAATGATTCCTTAATCCTATCTCTACTCGTAATGACAATATACTCCTGTCCAGCAATAATCGTACTCATCACTCATGTATACTGTATTGGAATATCTGGTAATAATTGTCGCATTTCCAACATCCCCACACTAATTGTAATAACGAAAAGCAGATGAGAAAGAAACAACTATTACAATAAATATAATAGTAGAAAAATAGTGACTTCTTAATTTGAAAGGACTGATACAGGAAAGATGGAGTATAAACTATTCATGAACACAACAATCCCACCTCCTTGAAGCTGAACCTTCAGGTTGAGGTTGAAAAACAACTACCTTCTAGAAAGTAACAACCACCTCATCCAAGCAGAATCTTTACATGATAAGAAAAGACTAACAGGGCCAAATGTTGGCTCATGGGGGCACCCCATGCTGCCATCACATTGCACGTTCCCTATAAAGACGATCAATTGATAATTTTGTATAGCAGGAACAGCAACAAACACTATGAGTGCATAGCCTTTACATTTCGGTTTTCAGAGCATTTCATACCTAGGATTTGGGGGCATTGAGAATACAATCAGATTATATGGGTGTCGTGGTCATTTTCACAATTCTTTAAAGATGCCTTTGTGGAAGCCTCTAGAAGACTCTAACTCTATAATAGAGGGTATTGAGGTTTTGTGGAGATACTCTAAGGTAATCTTCCAGCAGTGATGATTCTAGAAAATCCTTATAAAATAAATTCAAATATTTCGACATATAGATCTAGGTATAAGATCTTTGTGTAGAAGCATCTAACCTATATAAAGTGCGTTATAAGCTCTCATCTGACTCAGACTAGTGAAGTCACTTCACTACTTGGCCATTTACCCATTTCCTGTAACCTCTATGTAGCTCTAGCACCAACATAGCCAAAATAGTAGGCTTGACAGAGCTTCTAATAGGACTGTGAAGTTAATTGGCCTATGAGTTTGACTCAAACTAAGAAAACAGCCAATGCATGACTTTCCATGAATACAAGTTGACACATGATTACTATTGCACCTCATTATATACAACATAGGTTCATAACAGATTTGCATCCCACTTGAAATAAAATTATCATCAACCTTTATAATGTTACATCAACTAACCACAAAAGTTCACATAAGTAGGTAACTTTGCATCAAAACCAGTGAACTTCAAACTGGAAAGAACGCAGACCATATTTATCAATCTTAAAGAGGAAAAATAAACAGCCATTAAATAAACAGTTTTTTTTTTGGAAGACGCAACAGCCAGATTGATCTGGCTACTAATTCAAAGAAGGATGACCGAATTTCACATTATAATTTTAAGAGTTTTTAGAGCATTTGTGATCAGAAATGATAAAAATGTAAACAAAAATGCCACTTAAAGTAACATTATCATGGATACAAATGAATAATATTAAAACAAGCAATTGATATCTATCAATCTGGGGGATAGTTCTTCACCTGAGTATGCAAGCACTCATTGCTTGGCAGCATAATTCTCCATGTACCATTTATAGGTATCTACAAGACCGTCTTTAAGTGAAATTTTCGGTTCCCAACCCAATTCCATCAACTTAGAGCTGTCCATAAGCTTCCGTGGGGTGCCATCAGGCTTAGTTTTATCCCAAACAAGTTCCCCTTCAAACCCAACTACCTCCTTCACAAGCTCAGCCAACTCCTTGATACTCACCTCCTTGCCACTCCCAACATTCAAGTGGCTCAACCCACTATACTTATCCATCATAAACACCACAGCATCGGCAAGATCATCGACATGCAAGAACTCCCTCAAAGGAGACCCACTCCCCCACACAACAACCTCTTTATCCCCCCTCACCTTCGCCTCGTGGAACCTCCGCATCAAAGCGGGCAAAACATGGGAATTCTCAGGATGAAAATTGTCATTGGTGCCGTACAAATTGGTGGGCATCCCAGAAATTGCATCCCAATTATGTTGAATGCGATAAGCTTGGCACATCTTGATTCCAGCTATTTTAGCAATGGCATACCACTCATTGGTGGGCTCCAAAGGACCAGTTAAAAGAGCAGATTCAGGGATTGGTTGAGGGGCAAACTTAGGGTAAATGCAGGAGGAGCCAAGAAAGAGGAGCTTTTGAACACCATGGTTAAAGGACGAATGAATAACATTAGTTTGAATCTGGAGGTTAATGGCGATGAAATCAGCAGGGTAGGTGTTATTAGCATGGATGCCCCCAACTTTCGCGGCAGCAAGGATCACAAATTTAGGCTTCACAGAAGCGAAGAAGGAATCAACGGCGGATTGGATGGTGAGATCGAGTTCAGAATGGGTTCGGAGAATGAGGTTGGAGAATCCAAGGGATTGGAGCTTACGAACTATGGCAGATCCCACTAACCCTCGATGGCCTGCTACAAAGATCTTCGCCAATTTGTCAGAGATAAAGGAATCTGCAAGAAATACAAGAGAAAGTGATCATTGAAATGAAAAAGAAAAATGAGAGACCAAAGGAGGGGCGAAGTGTGGAAGTACCAGCATTGATGTCCATGATTAGGGAGGAGGGAGAATACAAGCAACTGGAGAGTGAGATTCAAATTTGACTTGGATAATGTTTGCAAAAAATGGCCTCAAACTTCAGCTAAGAACTCCAAAATCTGCACACACCAAGTTATCAATTACACTTGGAAATCCGAGATTTTTAATTGGAGTGGCACCAATCATTATAATAATTGATAAACACAGGAGCAATTGAGATTGATGTTAAAACATAGGGGAAAAACACATAAATCTCACAAACATTTTAAGATGATCCTCCAATGAATAATTGAATAACCATTATATTCTGAAACCGAAATAAGGTTTATAATGAAGATGAATGTATACAAATCAAACGTGTTTCTTTTTTTTAGAAACAGACGAACTTAACAGATTAAATCAAAAAGGGTTGCGAGAACCCAATAAGTCCAATACAACCTAAGAGCAATATTGAAATCCAAAATACATAGCCAATGAGATACCAACAGCAGTCTAGACAAATTCCCATCTGAACTAAGTTAGTCATCAATCTAATCCAAAACTAATAGTGTTCTTTCCTTTAGCATTGCGGAGATCATTGTTAGAAGCCTCCTGAACCCGTATCGGAATTCCAACATGCACCACCCTTGAGTCTTCCATGCATCTCCCATAGGCCATAACTGGCCAGTTCATGAGCAACCACGTTAGCCTCACGCTTCACATTTAGTAAGATCACAGTCCAATCCCTTTTGAGAAGAGTAGCCACATCATTAATAATGGGCCCAAGTTCATGAGAGGTGAAATTTTCTGCATTCTGCATCATCTCTTAATTCCTTCAGCATCAATCTCAAGCTCTAGCTTCGAAATATGCATGTCCTTAGCCATGGTGAGACCTTCTCGAATGGCCAGAAGCTCAGCTGCAACCGGGTTAACAGTATAAAACCGAATAGAGAAACCCATTACCCATGAGCCATTATCTCTTCTGAACACGCCTCCCTCTCTAGCCTTATCAATTGCAATCCAGCTCCGTCTCTTTTAATAGTTACACATTGCTTCTTCTAGCAAAAAAAATAACTTTGCTTTCTTTCCCTCTTACCAAACTCATACTAATAAAAATACGTGGAGCGCAATAGACATCCAGACTTTCGGATTTTTTTTATATTGATTTTATCAACTCACCAATCCTATTGATTTTCTTCTTTCCTTTTCAATTATATACCTACTTATTAAAGTACACCTTGTAACATATTTTTATTATAGAAAAACATAGAAACCTGAAATGAAACCTTTATAAAGATTACAAATTACAATTTAGAGGCTAGTGTTAGTTTCCAAAAAATAAAAAGTCAAATAATTGCATAGTAGTGCATCAAAAAAGAAATTTCATTATTATGTGCAAACTCTACATGTTTCCGAGCTCTTTTGAGTAGCGTTACTTCAAGATTAACTTTACATCTCTAGTAATTCTTATCACAAGTCATATCATTAATAATCAAATTCCAAAAACTACATCACAATTATTATATCTTTACCAATTTTAATTTAAACCGACTAACATCCCCTGCCTCGCACAGGTTAACATATGCAATTTATATTTTCAGAATGTCCACTTTTTTCTTCATTTTTTCACCAACACACACTAAAGACAAAATGGTCAAAGGTGTGCATTGGAGGAGTCCATGAAAAAAGAAGAAGCAACTTGTAACTATAAATTTTAAATGCAACAAAAAATAACATTTGCAAGTTGCAACTACTGAGTATTGATCCAAACTCCAAACCTCTATTACTAACCATAGCAAGTAAAAGCCTCATTGATAAGCATCATTATCATGTTCAGTACTTCTATATACTACACTTCATCCCATTTGCTCTGCATTTAAACTGCTCAAGCTTTAACTAAATCATGTTTCATCAATCTCCACAAAAGATTGATTCTTTATATCTTACTGCTAGCAGAACATTGGAAAATATGAGGACCAAAATCTATCTATTTGGAAAAATGGATCATACTCCATAACTAAAGACTCATTTAGTAATGCACACCACCTGTTCGACATAATGTCTCAAAGACGCAAATCATAATTTCACTCCCATATTTCTGGGTATTACATACAAATCGATTTTACTCAAGTTTATAAATCTGGGTATTTGCAAAAATCAATAAAATGGCAAAGTGATCATGTACCTCTCACCTCTGTGTGTCCGTGGTTGTGTGCTGCTTCTCTATCCTCCCTCGGCGCCACTAGCGCTCATGGCAACAATTAACATTCCAAAATTAGAAATTCTAATGCAAAAATAATTCCCAATTGTCTACACTAACTTTAATAAAAATAAAAATGCCCATAAAACTCCCAACTTAACTAAATAGATATAGAAAAACTAGAAAAGAGTGAGAAGAAAAAACCTGATTTTGCGTGGAGGTAATATAACAACGAAAATTTTGATGAGATTTTTACTAGTGAGTGACTATGTCGGTTTTTTATTTTGTTTATGAGCAGGAGGAGAGTGGAAAGAAGGAAATGAAGAGATCTGATCTTTGTCAAACAAAAGAGCCAAGAGGCAATCTTTGGGTTTGGGCTGATCAAAATTCGTCTGGACCTCTTAGCTTGGTCCGAATGGGTTGGATTTTGAGTTACCATTTGACTTTCACGCTTATTAATATAAAGCTTGATAATTTTATGATTGTAGATACATAATCGTGTCTCGCTCATTCATTTAGCATCCAATGATGAAACATATCGTAGCCCTAATTAGTTCGATCCAAAGGAAGAACAATCCAACAAACTAAGCCAAAAATTGTTTTATGAACTCAAAGTCCATTTATTAATTACAAACAAAGTTTTATTGATGATAAATAATTGCATTTTTAATGTCCATATTTTTAAAAGTCTTACTAATTATTCTTGATAATTAATTGTACTTCTAATAAATATTAATTATTCTTGATAATTATTTTAATAAATATTCGAAAAAGATATTATGAAAAGATATATTTTATCCTTAGGGTAATTGTTTTCCGGATTTTAAACGATAATATTTAATGAGGATAAGATGTAACTTTTAAATATTGGATAAATAATAAAACCCGGCCAGATTTGCGGATGTACTTCGCGCGCCCGAAAGCGTCTGACGCGCCAACCTTGCGCATGCGCAAAATGGAGGCATTCAGCAAAATTCAGAAACGCAGAAGTAGATGTGTGTCGTGCATTTTGATGCGCCGCTGATGCGTGTCGCACAACAGGTCTGTGAGCCGCGCATCCTCAAATCTTATCTGGTTTCTTCCGTTTTCGTTATAAATGGACCTCGTTTTCACTCGATTTTTGACACACTTTCCTACGAACGTTCTACACACTTCCAACTACGAAAATCACTCAAAACATATTCTTAAATACTCCCATTTCTATTCGATCTCCATTCGAGCTTCAAGATTGCTCCTCAAACAAACCGTTATTCAAGACTCGGACGACAAAGGTATAATTCCTGAGGGTCAATTCCAATTTATTTCTTATTATACTAACAATCTACTTTTTATGATGTAGATCTTAAAGGAAATCATGCTTATATGTATATTCTTCTCTAAATCTCTCATCTTTATTTTTCTTTATAATTCTATATTATTATATTGTTCATATGCATGCCAACATGTTTAATGCTATCATCACCGCACATGTTTGGACAACCTGTTAGGTTCCTAGTAATTTTGATTGCATAAATAACATGTAACCAATTAAAGATTAGTCTTTTATGTGTTTAACGAACCAACATATGTAGATTAATTTTTAAATTGCATGAACATATTGTTTGGTTATTTACATGAGTCGCATTAAGTAGAGGCCAATACTGGGTGAATTTGATTCTTGATCATATTCGTACCCTCACCCCCAAACTCAATCTTTGGTTCATTTACCAATTATGAAGTCATGCCCCGGGAATCTACATTGGATAATAGTCCCTAAATTGTCACTATGGTTTCTCAAAATTCAATTAGGTTTATAAGTCTTCCTTTAAAGACTTGTTGGCGATCGACTTCTTTTTCAAAACGTATTTCAAAACAAAAACTTTTACAATGAGGTAGTCAAATACACGCTCATCCTCCGTAGGCAATAACAATATGCCTACAATGATCAATAGGTCAAATATGTAAAAAGTTCATGTGTTTAAAAGTGTGTTGAGACAAATCTAACAAGATTGTACTTGACTATATTTTTCCTTATGTATAATATAAAAATGAAATATGTTAAAATAGTATAAAAGTACAAAGTATGTAAATCAAAAAGAAATGGAGGATGTTGAAGGTAGAGAGTATATATTAGAAAATTTAATCTGTAGTGGGTTAAAATTGTATATTTTTCTTAATCCTGTAGCCGAGGATTCTATATCCAATGTCATTTAATGCACTTTTGCTCACATAATAAGTAGTTAAATAAATTGATGAACTTTTCCCAATTATAATTATATTTGAGGCATAAATGTGCAATCAAAGTATAATATGCAGAAATCAACAACAGACATAAAAAATTCAAGCAATAAAAATACACAAGATTTAAGTGTATACCCTTCGAACATAGAGAAAACCACGACCTCTGTCCTCTGCACTAAGAATTAGTATGAGATGATGATACAAGAAGAATTTTTAATCTCTCTAGATTCTCTAAACTTTCTCTAGAGTTCTCTAGTATCTCTGGATCTAAGAATATTCCTCTCTTTTGAATAATAGACTTTTTTTTTTGAAAGAGAAATATCATTAATTGAAGGCCAAACGGCATCTACAATAGGTATTAAAGAAAAACAAGATACAATTAAACAAGACTAAATCAAATTCGTCTTCGAAGAAACTACAATGAACCAGATCGAGCAATACGAATAAGCACCCTTGTATTTGCTGAATCAAGCAGCTATTGATGATGAAGTCTATCATTCTGATATAGTTTGGGAAGAACATTCTTGATCGAGTCAGGTTGACCGCATTCGAGATTCCAATACCTTCATGTTGAGTCTCGAACTTTAACCAATGAGAATAATTTCTCATACCTAAAAACAAAAGAACCATACTCACAACTCCCATAGGGGAGAAGGAGATTTCCAAAACAGAAACTAAAAACCCCATAACAAGGTTTGAAAAAATCTCATAAAGAGAGACTAATTTATTAAATAAAACAAGAAAATGAACTAAAAATTGAAAATAAAAGGGAAAAAGGGGCTTACCATGGATGAAATCATCCATGGCAGCCCCTAATTGATGAAGAAGGGGTAGGGGAGGCTAGGGTTTGAGAGAGAGAAAAAGAGAGAGGGGGCGACTTATTTTTACTTTCATTCGTGAGAATTAAGAGTTTTATTGAATAATAGACTTAGACGACCTAATAATATATTTAAAATAAGGAAGAATCACAAGCCTATTAAAATAAGGATTTTTGCGTAAAAGAACCCGCACGCATGTGATGCACGCACAACATGTTTGGTTCGACATAACACGCGGGCTTAGGCTAAAAACCCGACGAGTAGTTTGGTGTTATCGTTGGACGTTGCTGCCCACGGCTGCAAGCATTGGCTCGTGCGTGTTTACGATGCTTGCTCGCTGCTGTTGCTGCACGATTTCTCGCAGCAAAAAAACATTACCTCGTCGTTCAACATTCATAGCTTGTCACTAGCTCGTTGCTGCACGCTTACTTAGCTTGCAACTCTCGTCGACGCTCCGTCTCCTTTACTCCACCCAACACCTCCTCTACCCACAGTCAAGACTCTTTATAAAAATAACAAATTCATGCCAATAAATTAATTCATATAGTTTGCCTGCACAAAATCACACACATTAATTATCCTAAACTATGCGTAGTGACCTATTTTTGCTGTTCCTGTTTTACACCACCAAACTCTATCGTCTATTTGGGAAACACTACTAGTCTACTATTGCATAAATGAGACCTTTTATAACCTGTTGTTGACAAAACAATGGCGGAAAAGAATTATCCTCAAGCACACAAAAAGGTCACTTATATATTTTCTGAACACTCAATATTACATAGGCTTTATGAACTAGAGAAAAAGATTAAACCCTATTTGAATGTGTTTAACAGTTTGTGTTTTATAAATACTCACTATACATTGGCTTTATGAACTAGAGAAAGAGATTCAACCCTTTTTAGATGAGTTCTACAACTTGTGGTTTACAAACACTCATTAAACACTAGCTAGTCATCTCTTTCAGCATTGTTTCCCAATCCTAAAATCTAACAACTGAGCTATTCGAGACCTTTTCTTACGCCATAACGCTCCACCAATTGAATCAAAAGTCAACATTTAATTAGTAGGCATGGATATTTATTAGCAAGCACACACATACACACATAACCTAGAATTGAACAATAACTTGAAGAATGAAGTATTAGATTTTAACCTATACGTTAGCGTTTTCTTGTTCCTTCTTCCTACTCTCACCATGGTTGACGTTGATAGACCATTCGAAATCAAATTGATGTTGGAGATTTAGAGTATAATGAAGGTTTGCTTCATGATATATTATTTAAGCCGCTTGGTTATGGTGTTGTAACTTGAATAATATATGATATATAGTAAGCTATGTGAATCGTGGTGTGTGTGTGATGCATTTGTATTGCATTGTACAAAGGTAGGCAACGAGTGCTCTGCATTTGCATTGCATTGTACAATGGTAGCAGCAAGAGCTCGCACCCCGCGAAGCTTGTCGCACCACGCGATGCAACCAAGTGCAGCTAGCAAGCAAGTGAGAGCAAGCGAGGCGAAGTGCTCGCGCAGGGGAGACCCTGGTCGCACCCTCACGACCTGCTGAGGCAAGGCCAGATCGCGACTCGCGACTTTGGTCGCACCTCGCGACAACCTTTCTGTCCGTAACAATTTTGTTCTCGAATTGACAGTTACTAAATTGTGATTGTTGAAGTTTCGGTTTTTTTGGAATGTTATAGCGTGCGTATACATACATATATATATATATATATATATATATATATATATATATATATATATATTGTAGGAATATATAGATGCATATAGCGGAATTTCAGGAAACAATTTCCTAACATCTATCATAGGATCGCAGACATAATCAAACATATGAATCATTCAATAGGGATTAAATATCAAACCTTTGTAGCGTGATTTCCCCGTTGTATGCAAGCTTTGAAGATCCGAGAGCCCCAAGTGTTGCTCCTCTAATCAGTCCACGAGCACCAGTTGAACACCAACGTTTGCTAGAACGGAAGAGAAGAAAATCTCTTGCTTTTGATGGTATAGGCGCCGGTTTATGGAGAATAGATTTAGGGTTTCTCTTTCTCTCTCTAGTGAAAAGAAACTGACTAATGAATTGATTACCTAAACTCTAATATTATATCCTATATATAATAGAAGAGTCATAGGTTAGTTAGGAGAACTAATTCTCCTCCTATTCCCCTTTAGACCGGCCCAACCCTAATCCTAAATGGATTTGGATTGCTTTGTCCAACTTGTGCTACAATGTGTGACCTCATAGGATTAATATATTTTAGTTATAGGCCCAATCATTATTGTCCTATTAATCATATTTATTCTCTAGCAAGAAAATAAGATTACTAAAACAATTAACTTTATTATCTTCATAATATTATTCCTATTTATATTTAGTAATTGCCGGGATGTCTAAGGACATATTCCTTCAATCTCCCACTTGTCCGAAGACAAGAGCGCAATGTTAAATTCCTTAAGTCACTTAATGTCAAATTTGATAACACAATGTTATTCTCAAATTTATGTTCCTTGATCTCTGAGTTCGAACTGCTCAAATAAGGATTAACTCTTTAACCCTATTCCGCATGGCCATGCAATTTTCCAGTTCTCGCTCATCAAGAGGCCCAGACTCCATTCCTATTTAATAGGAGGACTTATCCACTCTTGTATGACCATAACTCCCACTCAATTCCTAGCCCACCTGATCACTGCCTTTATAACCTCCTTTTACGGCGCGGCATTTAACAGTGTCAAAGTTAAACTAATTATATTGTGGTTATTAAGACATACTCATGTCTAAGGAATCCACTAAATATAGTAGTTCGATTCTACTTTTAGAATCTAATTAGGTCAAGTCTCAATGTATCAACTATACATCCATATAATCAATTAGACATCTCTATGTCTCCATAGCCCATGGAACTGCGCTATCAATTAATTATATACTAGCCTTTTACATAAATCACTTATGTCCAATTTAGTGATTTAGACTAGGGACTTTAAATAAATTGTGATTTCCGTCCACTTTATAGGGTTCCATTATCAAAACATTTTCGATAATCCTATTTGAAAACACAAATTATTTGGACATTTTATTTAATACTAAACCAAATAATTAAATAAGAACGAAATTTTATTGATAAACATTTCAAAGCATAATAAATGTCTTTACAATTGTAAACATGAAGTAAACAACCTAAAGCCATTCTCCCATATGCTTAAGCCCCATAGACCTAGTATGACACTCATGCTTAGGTTGAGCAAGCGGTTTAGTCAGAGGATATGCTATATTATCCTCAGTATGAACCTTGCTTACATATGTGTATCCAGTAACAACTAACTCCTCATCTCCACCATATACCAAAAATTATCCTTAGTCCTTCGCAAGTACTTAAGGATGTTTTTCGCTGCAATCCAGTGCGCATCTCCTGCATATACTCAAAGCATATGCAACATCCGGTCGAGTGCATATCATGGCATACATAATGGATCCTACTGCAGAAGCATAGGGAACATTACTCATACGCTTGACCTCATCAGGACTCGAAGGACACTGAGTCTTGCCAAGTGTTATGCCATGTTGCATGGGAATGAAACCTCTCTTGGAGTTTTCCAGCTTGAACCTTGCAAGAACCTTATCAATATAAGTCTCTTGACTAAGTCTAATCAGCCTCTTCGACCTATCTCTATAGATCTTTATTCCCAATATGTACTCAGCCTCTCCTAGGTCTTTCATTGAGAAACAATTTTTAAGCCATTTCTTGACTGACTCAAGCATGGTCTTATCATTTCCTATGAGAAGTATGTCATCCACATACAAGACCAGAAAAGTAATACTACTCCCACTTAACTTCTTGTATACACAAGATTCCTCTTCATTTCTGAGAAAGCCAATTTTCTTGACTGCCTCATCAAATCTGAGGTTCCAACTCCTTGATGCTTGCTTTAGTCCATACATGGACTTCTTAAGCTTGCATACCCTCCCTGGATTTTCTAGATCTTCAAAACCTTGAGGTTGTGTCATGTACACATCCTCTTTCAAGAACCCATTCAAGAAAGCGGTTTTGACATCCATCTGCCATATTTCATAGTCATGAAAGGCAAAGAATCGCAAGGATTATCCTAATGGACTTCAAGATGGCTACCGGTGAGAAGGTTTCATCATAGTCAATACCATGAATTTGTTTGAAACCTTTGCCACCAACCTTGCTTTGAAAACACTAATGTTCCCATCCTTGTCTCGTTTTCAACTTGAAAATCCATTTGCATCCAATGGGTTTTACCCCATCAGGCAAATCAACCAAGTCCCATACTTGATTTTCAGACATGGAATCCATTTCAGATTTCATGGCCTCAAGCCATCTTTCGGAGTCTTGACTATCCAAAGCATCTTTGTAGCTAGTAGGCTCTTCTGATTCTAAAATCGTTATTTCAGAACTTTCAGTCAAAATGAAATCAATATATCTCTTTGACGGAATGATGGTCCTACTAGACCTACGTTGGGGAACAACAGAAGAAGTTTCTACCTCACTAGGTTGAGTGACTTCGCATGGAGTATCTCCAAGTGGGACGGTAGGAGGTACGTGAATTGAATGCACTACCTCCCCGAGCATTTTCATCGGGCCGCCTCGATGAGGTGTTAACCTCATCCATTTGTTGCTCATCTCGAACTTCTTCGAGATATACATTTCTCCCACTTGTTTTTCTGGAAATAAACTCCTTTTCCAGAAAGACACCATTACGAGTAACAAACACTTTGTTTTCGCTTTGGTTGTAGAAGTAGTATCCCTTAGTCTCTTTTGGGTAACCCACAAAAAAACATTTATCGGATTTGGGTGAAAGCTTATCAGAAATTAAACGTTTTACATAAGCTTCACAACCCCATATCCTTAGAAAAGACAATTTTGGAACGTTTCCTGTCCACATTTCCTATGGTGTCTTTTCCACTACTTTGGATGGTGCTCTGTTAAGTGTGAATGCCGCTGTTTCAAGTGCAAATCCCCGTAATGAAATAGGAAGATCAAAGAAGACTCATCATGGATCGAACCATATCAAGTAGAGTTCGATTCCTTCTTTCGAGACGCCATTTAACTGTGGTGTTCCTGGCGGAGTCCATTGTGAAAGTATTCCACAATCCTTCAAATGATCACCAAATTCTTGAGATAAATATTCACCACCACGATCGGATCGTAATGCCTTAATTTTCTTCCCAAGTTGGTTTTGTACTTCATTCTGGAATTCCTTAAATTTTTTAGAGGATTCCGACTTATGCCGCATGAGGTAAACATATCCAAATCTGCTCACATCATCGGTAAAAGTAATGAAGTAACTGTACCCTCCCCTAGCCAACGTACTCATAGGTCCACACACATCCGTATGTATGAGGGCTAAAAGGTCATTGGCCCTTTCACTTGAACCTGTGAAAGGAGACTTTGTCATTTTCCCCATCAAGCAAAACTCACAAGTATCAAATGATTCGAAATCAAATGATTTGAGAATTCCATCTTTATGAAGTTTCTCAATGCGCTTTGAGCTTATGTGGCCTAATCGACAATGCCATAGGTATGTAGGGTTTGAATCATTTGCTTTATGTTTCTTGCTGTCTATGTTATAGATGTGGGTTTCTAAGTCTAGCACATATAAACCATTTGATAACTTAGAGGAGAGATAGAACATATCATTCAAATACGCAGAATAACAATTGTTCTTTATTGTAAATGAATAACCTTCGAAATCCAAAACAGGAATCGAAATAATGTTCTTTGTGATAAGCGAGAACATAATAACAATTATTAAGTTCTAAAACTAATCCCGAAGGTAAAAGTAGACTATATACTCCCACGCCAATGTAGCAACTCGTGCTCCATTGCCAACGCGAAGATCTACTTCACCCTTTCCCAATGTTCTACTTCTTTTGAGGCCTTGCATATTACAAATAATGTGCAAACCACAAGCGGTATCAAATACCCAAGAAGCAGAAGTTGCTAAGTTAACTTCTATAACATACATATCTGAACTAGAAACTCCTTTCTTTTGATCCTTCGATACTTGGGGCAACTACTTTTCCAATGACCAACCTTGTTACGGGTGTAACAATAGTGCTCATCAAGAACTTTTGGTTTTGGTGTAACGATTCCCATATCCCTTTCAATTGCAATGAAACGTTTAGCATTCAATTTGTCCTTCGAAAGGACGGAGCGCAAATTACAAGTAGAATTGTTGGTGTTGATATTGTTGTTACTAGACATAATTACTACAACAAATAATAAAGCAAGATTCAATCAATGTTTATCAAGAAAGCAATAATTAAACAAATTTTAATTACTACTACCCTTTATTCAAAATGAAAGTCCCCTATTGAATAAAGAAATAACCAAGATCCCCTCCCACTACAATCAAACGGACTTTGGCCCTGCCTTCAATTTATAGTAGTTGAGGTAAGTAAACACTTTACTAATTATAACTAATTATAATTCTTGGTAGACAAAGTTAACAACTCTTTGTTTACTCCTATCTCTTAGCTTCAAAACCCAAAACTTTGTCTTTTGATGATTTTGTTGAGTTAAACCAAACATTAACATGTAAGTTTCTAAAACCTACCCTACTATCCCCGGAACTATGAGCAACACCCTGCTTTGGCAGAACCTATTACTCATGATCTAAGGCTTTATAGGTGTTGTTTGGGAAAGCATTAAACTCAATATTACTTTTGGGGACCTAAGTTTACTAATATGGTCAATTAATAGTGAACACATGAATCAATTAACCACAAAACAAACTTAGAAGCAAGCATTTAAACAAAATAAATGCAAGAACATTATAAAAGCAATAATTAAAATGATCTAGTATGGCCCCTATACTTAGGAAAAATAACTAATCTTCATGAATCCTCCCTTGAATCTCCATGGATCACCATCCTTGAAACTCCTTGGATCCTCATGCTTGATTACATAATTTGAATTAAATAAATAACGAAAATTTAAAGTTACAAAAATACAAACGATTCGCAGATCGTATTTAATTTACATTCAAATTTAACGATTCGCAGATCGTATTTACTATCCTAATTTGGGCCATACTAGTCATAACATGCAAAATATAATATCATACATATTACATTAACCATTCACGCATTTATAATATCAACATAAAATAAATACAAACTATTTACTTATTAACAATTGATAAGTAAATACAACTTTCCTTAATAATTATAAAACTTAACAAATTTAAGCTATAAATTATTTAGGAAACTTTATTATTTTCATTCAATTACTTATTTAAACATGGCAATAATCATTATTATTCATACATTTGCATAACTAGGAAACTTTTGGATTTATGCTCAAGTTTAGAAAATCAGATTTTCCTTAAAACAATTTTTTTTTTTTTTTTTTTTTTTTATAAATTCAACATTGACTTCTTGACCGTTGACCAGCAGCACAAGGCTGCCAGTCAACAGCCAAGAATAGCTGCCTGCGAAACTCACGCAAGAACCATGAAACTCACCACGCTGGAAACACCAGCCACCAGCACACACTCCCACGGGCCACGGCAGTCGGCACCACTTGCCACCTGGGCTCCGGTAATGGCGCCAGAAACCGCCGGCCAAACCGGCCTGCTAGCACTCGCCGGCTGGAGAACAACCACCAAGCACCAGCAGCCTTGCGAGAGGAGTGAGGGGCCGCGCACGTCGCACGTGCGCCGCCGATCCTTCCCCACTTGTGCCGCCCCCGCCCTGCCCTATTTCGGTACCCCTCCGCCAGCCACCGTGGCTCCACCATCACCGGTGGGCCACCCAGCCATGGTTGGCTTCTTCTTTAATTATTTGTAACAATTACAAAATTTCCATTTAATCTTTAACAAACAATTTGTTTAAAGATTTAGGATTTAATAATCCGAAAATTATGGCAGAAATTTTGAATCAATCAACAAATCTTAAACAAATGTTAAGTTTATTGAGATTAGATTTCAATGTATAATCTTTATTAACATTAAATCCAACAAGAATTCAAATTTAGGGTAAAAATCAAATTATATCCAAAAAATTCAGAAAATTAACAATTAATATCCGAAAAATCCGAAAATAATTTTTAGGATGACCTACTGAATTATCTTAACAAATAAAATCAAATATTTTAATTGTTATCCTTAAATTCTATGAATAATCAAATTAAACATAAAATTTAACCAAAATTCATAAATAATATGATAAAATTTGAAAATTAGTGGGGAAAATAATCAAATTATTTTCAGCCATCATATTATTCTAGATCTATGTGGGTGATGAACATTAGATTTATTTAACAAATTAAAAATCAAATCTTTAATTGTTAACAAATTATTTCAATGATTAATCAAATTAAACATTAAATAATTGTAAATCTAACAAATATACTTATAAAAATCCGAAAATTTTAGAGTGAATCAACCAATTTATTTCGGCCATAATATAAAAAAATCGGAACTTTATAAAATTATTTGAGCATAAATCACAATTAAATCAATTATTTACAATTTCCAATCAATTAATATCAAATATCAATTATGCAAATTCAAGCCATAAATAAATCCTCCCTTAATTGAATAAAAATAATAACTTTGCATACAATGACATGATCATATGAATATTATGAATTAGGCAAAACTGATACCACTGTAGGAGTATATAGATGCATATAGCGGAATTTCAGGAAACAATTTCCTAACATCTATCATAGGATCGCAGACATAATCAAACATATGAATCATTCAATAGGGATTAAATATCAAACCTTTGTAGCGTGATTTCCCCGTTGTATGCAAGCTTTGAAGATCCGAGAGCCCCAAGTGTTGCTCCTCTAATCGTCCACGAGCACCCGGTTGAACACCAACGTTTGCTAGAACGGAAGAGAAGAAAATCTCTTGCTTTTGATGGTATAGGCGCCGGTTTATGGAGAATAGATTTAGGGTTTCTCTTTCTCTCTCTAGTGAAAAGAAACTGACTAATGAATTGATTACCTAAACTCTAATATTATATCCTATATATAATAGAAGAGTCATAGGTTAGTTAGGAGAACTAATTCTCCTCCTATTCCCCTTTAGACCGGCCCAACCCTAATCCTAAATGGATTTGGATTGCTTTGTCCAACTTGTGCTACAATGTGTGACCTCATAGGATTAATATATTTTAGTTATAGGCCCAATCATTATTGTCCTATTAATCATATTTATTCTCTAGCAAGAAAATAAGATTACTAAAACAATTAACTTTATTATCTTCATAATATTATTCCTATTTATATTTAGTAATTGCCGGGATGTCTAAGGACATATTCCTTCATATATATATATATATATATATATATATATATATATATATATATATATATATATATATATATATATATATATATATATATATATATATATATATATAGAATTGAGTTCAGGTGAGAAGGGAGTTTTACATGAGAAGTGAGAAGAAATTCTAACCCTTAGATCATGTTTCATTTAATGGCCAAGATTAAAAACTTAAAAAAATTAAAACCCCAAATTTTAAACGCTTATCACGCATAACCTACTTTCTCTCTCCTCTCTCCTCTCTCTCTTATTTCGGTTCTCTGCTTTCAATCCATGATACGTTAAATTTTTCTTTTTCAATATCAATTCAGTGAATTTCGTCCCAGATTATTCGTGAAATTCGGCACTCAAGATTAGTTCAATAGACCCATACAATATGGGAGAAGAAGGTTAGTATTTTGTTTAATTTTTCGTTTTTGTTTAATTTTTCCTCTTTTTTTTAGAATTTTGAAATTCTTGGTATATTCGAAATTGTTGCTATACTCAAGATTATATTCGAAATTGTTGCTGTTGTTGTGAAACGAATTTTGATTACTGTATGGGGACTGGCGGTCGTGGGACTTCAATTGTTTGTTCTGCAATTTTAACGCCGACTAAATCTTTTGAATTGATCTTGTTTTTGTTTTTTTACACCATGAATCGATCTTGTATCTCCTAAATTAACGCATACAATTGGACTAAAGAAAGTTGAATGATCTGATGATACAATTTTGTTATCGAGAAAGAAAATCACTTTAGCAAGCATGCACATTGACAATCAATTACTAATATTTGTGATGTTGACAGTAAGAGTTCTCAATTGTCTTCTTGGTATAATTAAACATGTTGACTCAATCCAAGAACAAAAATAACTATATAATTGAATAGTGGTGATTAAGTCTTCTAACTTTTGTCACTTTGCATTTTAGAGATCCATGGGGTATATAAACCTAGTATCTATGTCACTGATGAGTTATTATGAGACAAATCTTGATTCTCTGTGTTTTCTTAATTCAATAAAAAAATTCACATTTTAATCTGCAAATTACAGATAGTAACGTTCTTTTTTACTGGTTTGATTTTTCATTTTTGTTGTTGTGTTATGCATTATATCATATTGTAATTGTGGAGGCGTTGTTTCGTCTATGGTTCTTCACTTGTAAAATTTGGGAGCACTGTAAGTTATACTTACTTTTAAATTATGATTTTCACTTTATAATCATGTTTACTTTGTTCAATTTGGAGTACCTCCATGGTCTAAATAAGAAGTTCACGGCCATTAAGTTTTCCAAATTCGACTCCATTATTAATACACGGCGGCCACGCACATTATCAGACTATCACAAAGTACATTAGGCAGTTCTGATTTTAATTCTTAATTGATGTTTTTTAATCCTTTGTTGTATCTATGTGATCGAATTCAGAAAAGATAAACCTGAATCATATTTGGTAAACGCTACATATAAAAGAAAGCCATAGTCATGAGTCATGTGAGTGTCTTTTACTGTCTGCTAATACTGTTTGCAAGGATGTTGCTGGCTTTTTGGGCAAATCATGTTTGAACACTTTAAAACCTATTAGCTCAAATGGAAGAGCATTGTGCTATGCACAAGATGTGGGTTCGATTCCCACATAGGTTATGTTTAGAATTATAGTTATGGTAAACAAAAGTTTTTATAACTCGAAATAATCAACCGCAATTTGCTAGATATGTTATGTTTTCCTCTGTTATTTGATTTTTTGATGGATTAAAGAGGCTACACCAACAAAATCTCTCTATTTTTGTTTGTTTTTCAAACGGTTGCAGCAATTGGGTTGGTGGATTTTTTGATACACAAGGCAATTGAGGGATTTATATACAAACCAATATCGAAATTTCCTGATTCAAATCATCCTACATACTATATGCTCGTTGCCGGGTTCTTGTGGATGTTTCTATAGATTTTGGCTGTGATTTGAGCTTTGAATTTCTATTTTCCACCATTGGTTATTATTGCACTAGTTTTGAGCTTAGCTTGGACTACTGAGGTGATTAGAAATGTGGCTAATTTAACCTATGAGCATAGTAATTGCTCTTTATTACCTAAGAGGAATGCAGTCTGTTATTTTTGCTTCCAAAGGGCACTTACTAGGAACCTTGGAAGTGCTTAAGTGCTTGTCTTTACAATTATTGGAAGTAGTATTTAGAGTTATGGCAACACTTTTTTAGAGTTATAGGAAGTAGTAATTAGAGTTATGACAACACTTCTTTATAGTTGTAGAAGATACTTACTAGAGTTACACCAACTTTGTTTAGAGTTTTATGCAATAGTAATTAGAGTTATGAAAATGAGAACACTAGTTTAGAGTTATAGGAACTAGAAAGTAATAATTAGTTCATATAACTCTTAACTACTACAATTCATAAAACTCTAATCAAATGTCGCCATAACTCTAACAACTAGTCTATACAACTCTAACAACTAGTCTATACAACTCTAATCAAATGTTCGCTCAACTCTTAAATACTGGTTCTTGTAACTCTAATCAAATGTTGATGTAACTCTAACTTTGACTTCCTATAACTCTAATCAAATGTTTGCATAACTATAAATTCTACTTCCTATAACTTTAATCAAATGTTTGCATAACTCTAACTTTTATTTCCTATGACTCTAAATAAATGTTGCCGTAACTCTAACTTTTATTTCCTATGACTCTAATTAAATGTTGCCGTAACTCTAACTACTTGTTTATATAACTTTAATCAAATGTTACAACTTGATAGCTTGTTATCTCAATTGGCGAGTATTTTGTGTGCAAACACAAAAATATGTGGGTTCGACTCCCACACATGCTTTTATTATTTGATATGCTTTTTTTAATGGTTTTGTTCAGTTTTTAGGATGTAATTTTTCTCCCTTACATATTGAGGTGGTAAAAGAAGAAATAAATTACACTAGCTTGAATCACAATAAGAAAACAAGTTCGACTCTACTTAAAATTTACAGGAGTGCAATTGTAGACAACAATTTGTTCTATATTTTAGGTTTCTAACTTGTAACAAGAGTCATTTCATAACCTTTGTGGGAATTGAACCCACATCTTGTGCATAGCACAATGCTCTTCCATTTGAGCTAATAGGTTTTAAAGTGTTCAAACATGATTTGCCCAAAAAGCCAGCAACATCCTTGCAAACAGTATTAGCAGACAGTAAAAGACACTCACATGACTCATGACTATGGCTTTCTTTTATATGTAGCGTTTACCAAATATGATTCAGGTTTATCTTTTCTGAATTCGATCACATAGATACAACACAGGATTAAAAAACATCAATTAAGAATTAAAATCAGAACTGCCTAATGTACTTTGTGATAGTCTGATAATGTACGTGGCCGCCGTGTATTAATAATGGAGTCGAATTTGGAAAACTTAATGGCCGTGAACTTCTTATTTAAACCATGGAGGTACTCCAAATTGAACAAAGTAAACATGATTACAAAGTGAAAATCATAATTTAAAAGTAAGTATAACTTACAGTGCTCCCAAATTTTACAAGTGAAGAACCATAGACGAAACAACGCCTCCACAATTACAATATGATATAATGCATAACACAACAACAAAAATGAAAAATCAAACCAGTAAAAAAGAACGTTACTATCTGTAATTTGCAGATTAAAATGTGAATTTTTTTATCGAATTAAGAAAACACAGAGAATCAAGATATGTCTCATAATAACTCATCAGTGACATAGATACTAGGTTTATATACCCCATGGATCTCTAAAATGTAAAGTGACAAAAGTTAGAAGACTTAATCACCACTATTCAATTATATAGTTATTTTTGTTCTTGGATTGAGTCAACATGTTTAATTATACCAAGAAGACAATTGAGAACTCTTATTGTCAACATCACAAATATTAGTAATTGATTGTCAATGTGCATGCTTGCTAAAGTGAATTTCTTTCTCGATAACAAAATTGTATCATCAGATCATTCAACTTTCTTTAGTCCAATTGTATGCGTTAATTTAGGAGAACTCAATTATATATATATATATATATATATATATGTATATATATATATATATATATATATGTATATATATATATATATATATATATATATATATATATATATATATATATATATATATATATATATATATATATACATATATATATATATATATATATATATATACATATATATATATATATATACATATATATATATATATATATATATATACATATATATATATATATACATATATATATATATATATACATATATATATATATATATATATATATATATATATATATATATTCTATATGGGAAGAGGGGTAGGACACCAAAAAATAGAAAAAGAAAAAAAATGTAGTGTCTAACTTACTCGGAAAACCACCAAAAATAAGGGAAAAAAATTAAAACGTGTAAGTTATGAACATAACTGCCCAACTCAATACATGGGACAAAAAACGCAACCAAAATCGAAAACCACTCCTTCGGTTTCTCCTCTTCTCCTTCTTATTATCTCCACTTCTCAATCCTCTGAAAACCACACCCAAAAACACAGAATTATTACAATAATATTATACCACCAACATCAGGTAATCACATAATAAATCACTGCTTTACAATTTAATTTCATAAATACATCATTCATTTTCTCAATCTCTATTCATACAGGATACTTTTCACTAATAGTACTCAACAAGCAACGAATTTTGTGGGGCAACAGTGTAATATGTGATTACAAGGTTTTTCTAATTTCTCTCGCACATTAATGGGTGATTCTTTATAATTCATAACAATTAATTTAGCGTAATCGACATTATTGATTTTGATAATGTTTTTTTTTGTGCAAAATCAGTATAATCGATCAAGTTTCAGCAACCAAATATCAGCAAAAAAGCGGCACTTGCAAGGTGAATCAAGAAACCATTGAAAAGGTAGGTGTGAAATTGCAAATCGTTTCTTTTTCTAGGGAAATAAGGAAATAACCAATCAAATTGAACATTACAATCAAGAGAAACAAATCGATAGTAAGATTGTGAAATTATTTGTGCTGATAACTGTAGAATATAGAGTTTTTTGTTAACATTTTTACACAAACTATAGAATAAATTATGAAAGAAAAAAAATTGATTTTTCGAGAAAAATGCTGACAAAATTTACAAAAAGCGCAAAGTTGTGTGACGTTTTCGCATTCACTGAATAAAATGAAGATAATATTTGAACATTTTGAATCAAAATACCAACTTGGCAACTTCCCACAACAATTCAAATCGAACTGTAATTTCTCCATAATAATGTTTCAAAAATAATATTTTTCATAGAATAAGAATATGACAAAGAAAAAAATCGAAAACATACAAAAATTTATGCTTTTCCCGCATGCAAATAATACTTCATCCCCAACATTTTTTTCAAAAAAATAATTTTCAGAAAATATAATTCTTCTCTAATTTGCATTCTCATCAGAATTATCATTTTTTAGAAAATCAAACAAGAAACACTATGAATCCTGATGCTGAAAATTTTCTATTGAAGGATAAATTGGACGAAGACCCTTTTTTTTTAATTTAAGAAAACAAAACAAAATTGAACACACATTTATTCCAGCATTGTGAAATCAAGATATTATTCCTATAAGTGTTTAAAAATCAATCTTCTCAATGAATAAAAAAAACTCGGAAAAAAAAAATTCCATGGAACATTACAGAGTGTTTTTTTTTTAAAAAACAATACTTTCAGGGAATAATTATTCCAAAACACTTAAAATCTCCGATAATACAAGATTGAGATTTTCTCGCATGCAAAAAAATGGAAATATTGGTAAACTCGCCTCATCAATTGCAATTCAAAATATCTTTTTCTTCTCCAATTTTCTCTTCCTCCACCTTCAATCCTTTGAGTGCTTGAATTGAACCAATATGCTCCAAGAAGATGAAAAGAGAGATAGGGGCGCCCAAGAAGATGAAAAAGAGAGTGAGATATTTGGGTAGCTTATTATCAGATGGGGGCCAACAATATGGAGATAGAGAGAGAGATTTGAGGTGTTGAGATCCTCTAGAGTTTCAAAATAACTCTAGACGGTAGAATTCGTTAAATATCAGTCGTTGATTAAGAAATCAAAGGCTTGTATTTTCTCTCCCAAAGATCCCCCATATTTTTCCTCCGAATATCCTGCCCATATCTTTTCCTTTCCCACTAATCATGAGCCCTTGATTTTATAATATATGGTTAGGATTCAACTCTACTTTGTAGAGTTTTCATAAAACTCTAGAGGATCCGGACCCGATTTGAGGTGTTGAGATCCTCTAGAGTTTCAAAATAACTCTAGACGGTAGAATTCGTTAAATATCTGTCGTTGATTAAGAAATCAAAGGCTTGTATTTTCTCTCCCAAAGATCCCCCATATTTTTCCCCCGAATATCCTGCCCATATCTTTTCCTTTCCCACTAATCATGAGCCCTTGATTTTATAATATATGGTTAGGATTCAACTCTACTTCGTAGAGTTTTCATAAAACTCTAGAGGATCCGGACCCAGATTTAAGTACCTTATATTATCTCAACCAAAATACAGCTTAATTATGTTGTGGGCCAAAGACCACCATGTACACCATTTCGTCCTTTTTTGGGTAATAATGAATAGCCCACCATGTACACTAGGGCTGGCAATGGGTCGGGTTGGGTTGGCGGCTTAGCGGGTTGAGAATCCCTTGGCCCAACCCGACCTGTTAACTTAAACGGGTTGAGAATTACAACCCAACCCAACCTTATGAGAAACGAGTCAACCTTCAGGTCAACCCATTTAATTTTTTTCGTATTTTTGGCAAAAAAAAAAAAACAACAAAGAGTATGTTACAAAGAAACAGTAGGTAGCAACTTAGCATTAAGAAATTACATAATCATATGCTAGATATTGTTCAAAATCAACAAAATCAATCCAATTGTTGTTCAAAATCAACAACATTACAACTCCATAATCAATTGTTCAACATTAACTGTAATGAGTTAGGATTTTTACTTTTTAACTTTCTATATGGGCTAGCCTAATTTTTTTAGCTGTGAAATGAGTTAAGGTTTTTAGGTTGTTTCCATAAATGGGTTAAACGGGTTAAAATCAGGTCGAGATTTTCAACCTGACCCGACTCATTTAATTAAACGGGTTGGGTCAGGTCGACCCATTTAATTAAACGGGTTGAAAATTTCGACCCAACCCATTATTAATGAATTGGGTTCGGGTCGGGTTGGTGGGTTGGGTAATATTTTGCCGCTCTAATGTACACCATGTACACTTGAACCGATCCCACGCAAGACAAAGAGGGAAAAGTCCAACAAGATGAAAAGTCCACCATGTACACAATACTATGAATAGGGTCCCACCATCAAGCGGACAACGCAATGCCTAAAAGGTCCACTTGAACTGATCCCACGCAAGGCAGTAGGAAAAATTGAAAGTTTCATTTGGGAAGATTAATGAAAGTGGTGTAATTTTGAATTGCATCAAAATAATTTACACAAAGTTTGTATGTTATGATACTGTTTAGAGTATCTTATAAGCCATTTTTGTTATATTGTATGTTGCTCTTTTATTGAATGATACTATATTATGTATTTATTTACTCTACTTTGGTATTATATTGTTGAATTATTTAATTAGAAGTTTGCTTAATGATCCTTCTCTTGGATCTTACCTCTATCGATTGGAGAGTTCAATCCGAATCATTCTTATACTGTTAGCTATGTGCTGCAAGTCGACTGGGCTGAAGAGTGCATGTGGTTAACCAAGCACCGTGAAGGCAAATTACGTAGTTGAAATAGTAGAGATTTCATTTACAATCTTAGGTAAACTTTGTAAATAATTTTTCTATAAATTAATACTAGATGTAATTACGCAACTAATTTAATTACAATAATGATTTCGCACGCATAGCGTGCATATAAGGCTAGTATATATATATATAGGAACAAGATCTTGTGAAAACAACTCTTAATATGAAAACTGAAAACAAGACATCTGGGCCGTTTATTTTTGATCGTGCGACTGATATTTTCACTCTCTCTCAATATGACTCACTCTCTCCTCAAAAAACTCCCTCTCTCTCACTGACTCTCTCTCTGTGCTCATAACCCTTATGTTTTTTTTCTCTTTCATCCTTCATCAATGGCGGAAAATACCAAGCGCCACCATCATCAACACCTTCATCTTCAACGAAAGATCCAATCACAGTCTACGCTCATCGTCGCAAACTTTTCGAGTATGGCCTCCTTCCGATTTCTAAGCTCATTTATTTTCACCGATGGCACCGCAATCTGAGGATTCCTCGAAGTGAAGCTTCTTCTTCCGATTCATTCCGATTCGACTCGTTCGCCATCTCCAATATCCTTAAAATCTCTCCAAAACATTCAAAATCGGACATGGATAATTTACATTGGGAAAAAGGTAAAGAGGTTGTTGATAAATTGATGGGTATACTTGAGTTTCATTGCCATTGTTGTTGAAACACACAAAGTTTGAGAAAGAAAAAGGAAGAAGATGTAGGTTGAGGAAGAAGGTGGCAGTATTGGGAAAAAAAAAGTATCAATAGCTAAAGTTATTAGTGTTATTTTTTTGAGGAGAAGCTAAAGTTATTTGTTACTCTAATAAAAGTTACTTTTATAATACTAAAAGCTAGTTACTGTAAAAAAATTCAAAGCTACTCTTAGTATAAAGTTACCTTAAGGCCTTAACCTAATAAAGTTACTCTAAAAGTGGTAAAAGTTACCCTAAAAATTATAAAAGTTACTCTAAAAGTGGTAATAGTTACTCTTATAATAAATAAAGTTACCCTTGAAATATATAGAACTACCCTTAATATAATAAAGTTAACTCAAAATTGGTAAAAGTTGCCCCAAAATTGGCAAAAGTTACCCTAAAAGTGTTAAAAGTTACCCTGAAAGGGTTAAAAGTTACCCTTATTTTCAGTTTTTAGATTAAGAGTTGTTTTCAGCGGATCCCATATGATGAAGGAGGATAAAAAAAACTCTCTCTTTCATATTTTCTCTCAACTCTCAAGATCAAAAACTGAAATTGTTCATCATTCACAAATCTCACAAACTTATTTCCAATTGATAGTGTTCATAGTTAGCGTGACCAGTATTGTTTTCTTCTTTGTATCTCGAAGGTGAATTCCGTGAAACCGGTGCTATACGAATAGGGTCGAAATATTACTTTTGGGAAAGTGTATCACGCCTAGAAGATTGTTCATCTTGTGACCCTTGTTATTTTCGTAATTTCCCTAACAATCCAAAAGTAATATCCTTGCAATGTGACTTCAATTCGTGAAATGTCTGTAAAGTTTCACAAACTTGACAAGTTTGAAGGTGTTGGCTTAAGAAGATGGCAAAAAAAGATGCATTTCCTCCTTACTTCTCTAAGTGTGGCGTATGTCCTAAGCACTCCCAAACCCGATGAAGTGGAAAATGAAACTGTTGAAGCAATTAGGAAGATAAACAAATGGGAGAACGATGATTACATATGTCATGGTCACATCCTTAACGGTATGTCCGATGCTTTATTTGATATTTATCAATTTGTTGAATCCGCTAAGATTCTTTGGGATGAACTAGAAAGTAAGTACATGGCCGAAGATGCTTCTAGTAAGAAATTCCTTGTTAGTAATTTCAATGCCTTTAAAATGGTAGACTCTAGGCCGTTGATGGAGCAATTCCATGAAATTCAAAGAATCTTAGAGAGTTTTAAGCAACACAACATTGTAATGGATGAGACCTTTGTTGTTTCCTCTATAATTGACAAATTGCCACCTAGTTGGAAGGATGTTAGAAATTCTTTAAACCATAAGAAAGATGATATGAATGTTGAACAATTGGGTGCTCATCTTCGGATTGAAGAGGGCATTCGGGTCCAAGATGGACAAAAGGATGTCAATCCTAATTCTTCCACCGTTAACATGGTGGAGGATGGTAAATCAAAGGAGTCTTCTAATCCTAAGAAGAGGACTAACAATTTCACCAAAGGCAACAATGGAAAGAAGCCTAAGTTTGGTGGAGGTGCTCAACGAGGTTGTTGGGAATGTGGTAAGTCTGGTTACTTCAAGAAGGATTGCACCATTTGGATGAAGAAAATGAACAAAAAGAATGGTGGGAATGGCGAGTCTAGCCAAACCCATGCCAAACAAAGTATGTGTACACAAGTTTCACTTAATTCAAATCTGAATTTTGTGTGTATGATTTCTGAAATCTTTTGTGTACAGGATGATTGTTCATGGTGGATCGATTCGGGAGCATCAAGACATGTACGCAAGGAGCGGTCTCTATTCAAAACCATCAAGGAGGTTGAAGATGGAGAAGTTATTTACATGGGAAATGAATCTACGGCTAAGGTTCTAGGTATAGGACAAGTAGATTTAGTTTTTAGTTCCAGAAAGCTTCTTATTTTAAGAGATGTATTGTATGCTCCAGAACTTAGGAGAAATTTAGTCTCCGATGCTACCTTGAATCGATTAGGTTTTAAAATGGTGTTTGAAGCTGATAAATTCATATTGTCTAAGGGTGGTACATTTGTAGGACTTGGTTATCTTTGTAATAGTATGTTCAAACTAAGTATTTCGAATGCTTTGAAAGATACTTGCTTTGTTGTTAATGACAATTCTTCTCTATGGCATAATAGACTTGGTCATGTTAACTATAAAAAGTTGTATTCCATGTCTAAACATGATTTGATTCCCTCATTTGATCCAAGTATAGAGAAGTGTAGAACATGCATGTTAACAAAGATAACTAGAAAATCTTTTCCAAATAATGTGGAAAATGATACTTTATTTCTTGATTTGGTGCATAGTGATTTATATGATTTCCATAGCACTCCTTCCTTAAAGAACAAGAAATACATAATAACTTTTATTGATGATTATTCTCGGCTTTGTTATGTATACTTGTTGTTTACTAAGGATGAAGCCCTTGATAAATTTAAGATCTATGAAAATGAAGTTATATTGCAACTAAATGACAAAGTTCAACGGTTTAGAACCGATAAAGGTGGTGAATACTATGACCCAAGTTATTTTCAATTTACGGGCATTATACATGAAACAACTGCTGCTTATACACCACAAAAAAATGGTATAGCGGAAAGAAAGAATAGAACTTTGCAAGAAATGGTAAATTCTATGTTATCCTATTCGGGTTTAAGTGATGGGTTTTGGGGAGAAGTTGTTTTAACGGCTTGTCATATTTTAAACCGAGTTCCAATGAAAAAGAACGAGGTTACCCCATATGAACTTTGGTATAAAAGAAAACCAAACTTGAGTTATCTCAAAGTTTAGGAATGTAGGGCAATTGTGAAAGTGCCGAAACCCAAACGTAAAAAGTAGGGTGAAAGGGGAGTTGAGTGCATCTTTATAGGTGTAGACACATAATCATGTCTCCCCATTTAAGGATCTGATGATGAAACATATTGTGGTCTTAATTGGTCTGACCCAAGGGCAGAGCAGTCCGAAAAGCCATTCAAAACTATTTCGAAAAGTGTTAAAGTCCTATTTTAAAGCCCAATTAATTATTCATGATAATTAATTGTATTTTGAGCCCAATCCTTTGAAAAGCCCAATTAATTGTTTAATAATAATTACTCCCTCCGTCCCAAAATACTCTAGACACTTATGTTGTTGTTTGGTTATCAATTGTTATTTTATTGAAAAGTAGATGTGATAGGAGTTAGTAGTTAGTAAAAGTAGTACTTCCTCCGTTCCATAATAAGTGAAACATAGGGATTGAGCACAAGATTTAATAAACATCACTTTCAAAAGCCAAAAAGTCATAAAAATACCCTTTTCATAATGAAAAGGAGGAGAGAGAAAAGCAAACCACACAAGTTGTGATGGGTACTCTTGTCATTTTGTTACTTTCTTTTTTCCATTTAAGGTATGTTTCACTTATTTTGAAACGTTCTAAAATAGTAAGTGTTTCACTTATTATGGAACGGAGGAAGTATTATTTTATTTTAAGGAGAGAGAATGTGGGCCATGGTTAGAGTTGGTATGTAAAAGGAGTGGTATTATTTTATTTGGAGGAGAGAGAGTGTGGGCCAATGTTTAAAAGGTAGAAGGATTAAAATAATAGTGGGTCATATCCAACAATAGAAGTGTAAAGAGTATTCAGGGACAGATGAAAAAGAAAAGTGTAAAGAGTATTCTGGGACGGAGGGAGTAATTGTTTTATTTTAATAAATAAATATTTTCAAAAGATATTTTTTATCAGATTTTATCCCGTAAAATCAAATTCCGGAATTAAAGGATAGAAGAAAATCTTTTAAAACGCATTTTAGAAAAGTTGGCAATGACACGTCAAGAGCCAGGCTGGTGCGCCTAGCGCACCAGCTTGCGCCTGGCGCAGGGCCGTGCGCTTGGCGCACGTCTGTGCGTCAATCACATCTTTTCCTGACACGTGACATTGTGCCACACACTGTGCCTTGCGCCTGGCGCACAGCTCTGCGTGAAGCGCAATTTTCTTTCTTATATTTTTCAAAACGCGTACCACGTGTACGCTTTTTACTGGGCATGCTGCGTCATGCACTTGACACGTCAGCCTGCACCACGCGCAGCTAGCGCATGAGCCGCAGTGTCGTTTTCCCTATAAATAGGCCTGATTTCCGTACAGATTTCAAAACGGATTTTTCACATTAACACACTTCGAACTCGACGAATATATTACGAACCTCTCTACGAATTACAAAAACTCCCTACAAAACTCATACTTTGAAACACAAATACATTCAATCTACATTCTTTCAGACATTCAGATTTTCAGGCTTCACGATTGCTCGTCCCGAAGGTTGTCAATCTCGCAGACCCAAGCCACGGTATAATCTTGAGGGTCCTTGAATAAATTCTCTATTTTTATATTGAAGTTACTAACTGTTTCATTCCTGATGTAGATCTTTAATATAAAATCCTTCTACTATATATTCTAAACCTTTTTCCTTTATTTATTTATTTATTTTTATACATTATTATATGCTTGCTTGAATATTCTATGCATATTATATGATTGTCCTGCTTTATTGCTTTTATCACCCACATGTTATTATTGCTAAACAAGACCTAAAGAACTGTTCTAATACTAATCAAAAAAAATTGGACAACCTGTTAGGTTCCTTGTAATATTGATTGCATAATAACATATCACTAAAAAATAGTATTTTTATGTGTTTCCTGAACCAACCTAGACTAATTATTTTTTAGGGTGTTTAAAACATTATATGGTGATTCTTGGGCATAAAATTTGTAATGAATCGATATTTAGTAGAGGTCAACAATGGGCAACATGGTTCCTGACTGTGTTGTACCCTCACCCTCGAACTCAATCTTTGGTTCATTTTGACCATCTATGGAGTCTAGACGGGGAAATCTACATTGGATAAGTCCCTAATTTGTCCCTACGGTTTTCCCATATCCAATTAGATTTATGATTCTTCCTAAAAAGAATTGTTGGCGACTTCTTTCAAAATAATTTTCAATAAAACCTTTATAGTGGGGTAGTCAAATCTAATACACGCTCACACCGTGTAGGCGAAATAAAAACACGCCTATAATAGGGTATGCTCTTCATAGCAAATCCTATAGGTTCTATGTAATAGAACAAAATGACTTTTGGTCAATTCACACTATTGTGGAGTCATGAGATGCAATATTTGATGAAAATAGATATTCATCAATTCCTAGACCAAAGGATATTACTCCTTATATCAATGTTCAAGAAATTGATCAAACCAACATTGATCAAGAAGTTGATGAACAAACTCTTGATGAGAATGTTGCATCAATATCATCACAACCTAGGAGAAGTAAAAGGGCGAGAAAAGAGAAATCTTTTGGCCCAGATTTCCATGTATATTTGGTGGAAGGATCAAGGAGTTCTATAATGACTGATTTTCCACATATTTTTAATGTGGAAGAGGATTCTTTAACGTTCAATGAGGCTATGAGGTCTCAAGATGCCGCTTTTTGGAAAGAGGCAATTGATGATGAGATGGATTCCATCATGGGAAATAACACTTGGGTTCTAGCTGATTTACCTCCTAAGTAAACCAATTGGGTGTAAATGGATTTTCAAAAAGAAAATGAAATTAGATGAGACTATTGATAAGTTCAAAGCCCGTTTAGTGGCTCAAGGTTTCTCACAAAAACCGGGTATCGATTATATCGATACGTATACACCCGTTGCTAGAATCTCCACCATAAGGTTATTAATAGCTCTTGCGGCTATTCATAAGCTTGTGATCCATTAAATGGATGTCAAGACGATGTTCTTGAATGGAGAACTTGAGGAAGAGGTTTACATGCGACAACCGGAAGGGTTTGTCGTGAAAGGTCAAGAGCATAAAGTATGCAAGTTGATTAGATCATTGTATGGGCTAAAACAAGCACCAAAGCAATGTCATTAAAAGTTTGATGAGGTTGTGTTGTCTAATGGTTTCAAATTGAATATTCAGACAAGTGTGTATATAGCAAATTTGATGACAACAGTAATGGTGTCATGATTTGTCTATATGTAGATGACATGTTGATTTTTGGAACGGATTTGTCACAAGTTGAGTGGACAAAATCATTTCTATCTTCAAAATTCTCCATGAAAGATTTGGGGGAAGCGGATGTCATCTTAGGTATAAGAATTAAGAGAGACAATGAAAAATTGATCTTGTCACAATCTCATTACATCGAGAAAGTGCTCAAGAAATTCAATGTAAGTGATTGTTCTTTTCTTTCAACTCCTATGGACCCAAGTGAAAAATTGTTGCCAAATGATGGTAATACCGTGTCTCAACTTGAGTATGTGAGGGTTATAGGTTGTTTGATGTATGCTATGAGCCGGATATCACGTTTGCGGTGGGGAAATTAAGTAGATATACTAGCAATCCTAGTATGGAACATTGGCAAGCTATTCGTCGAGTGTTAAAGTATTTGAGGAAAACCATGTATTATGGTTTATCTTATAGTGGATATCCTTCGATTTTAGAAGGGTATTCGGATGCAAGTTGAATTTCTAATACAGAAGATCATTCCTCCACAAAGTGGATGGGTATTCCTCTTTGGAGGAGGTGCTATATCTTGGGCTTCCAAGAAACAAACTTGCATTGCGGATTCTTCAATGACATCGGATTTTATCGCTCTATCATCGGCAATCAAAGAAACCGAGTGGTTAAGGAATCTCATGTTTGAGATACCTTTATTGCCAAAACCAATATCACCTATTGTTATACATTGTGATAGTGATGCAGCATTGGCAAGAGCTTATAGTCAAGTGTATAATGGTAAGTCAAGGCACATTGGTGTAAGACATAGTTATGTCCAATAACTTATCAAAGATAGTGCTATCACCGTTGACTATGTGAGAACTACGTTTAATCTAGCGGATTGTTTCACAAAGGCATTAACTAGAGATACGGTAAAGAGGATGGCAATCGATTT
Organism: Beta corolliflora; assembly: GCA_947648045.1. Lineage (NCBI taxonomy): Eukaryota > Viridiplantae > Streptophyta > Magnoliopsida > Caryophyllales > Amaranthaceae > Beta > Beta corolliflora. Next base: position 1,324,946 of record CANSZD010003171.1, read on the forward strand.
AGGATTGGTGCCCATTGGTAGTCACGAGTAAGGGAATCTTAACTTAACGCCCAAT
>CANSZD010003171.1:2035000-2140000 GCA_947648045.1 Beta corolliflora
TTTGTGCGCGCTCCTTTTAATTAAAAGCCCAACCCATTAAGGGCTGCGGTTAGCCCAAAAAAGCAGCCCTTCGTTACACGAAAGGCTGCGTTTTTGGGCTAACCGCAACCCTTCAATAAAAGGGCTGCGATTTCCTTGAAAACCGCAGCCCTTCAAACTGTACGTAGGGCTGCGGTTTCTGGCTAACCGCAGGCCGCAGCCCTTCACTAAAAGGGCTGCGTTTTACTTGAAAACCCCAGCCCTTCATACACGAAGGGCTGCGTTTTCCGAAAAACGCAACCCTTGCAGCGCAGCCCTTCCTTTTTTCTCCCCTAGTGAACGCAGTCTGAAGCAAGTCTGAAGCAAAGACTTTAGGAGTCTGATGCGATATTGTGCCATGAAAGTGGAGAGAGTCTTGGATAGAGTTTTGGTTTCCAAAACTCTGACAAAGACTCTCTTTGTCTTTGTTGGCAGCATATTGCCATGCATTCCACCAAAAAATATTTCCAACTATAATTTGTATTAACTATCTTTGTCTTTGTTGGCAGCATATTGCCATGCATCCCACCAAAAAATATTTCCAACTATAATTTGTATTAACAAAAAATATGAACTTCCTTCCCAAACACAACAACTATAATTTGTAATGGTCATTTGTACAACTTTATTTTATAATAATTTGTAATAATGCCTATAAATAACACTTTGGGTATAATGTTTTTTTTTAACATTTTCCCATATCAATTTCTCTTTTTTCTCTATCCTCTCAAAAAAAATCCATCTATTATATTTTTAATAGATCCAAATCAGAATTTTGATTTAAACTCCCTTATGAGTTTGTTTAAAAATATTTAATAATTGGTAAATATTTAAACTATATATTCTGATGACATATTAAGTTAATAATGTTATAGAAAAAAAAACATGAAAATGATTAAATATAAAATAATATGTTAAACTTTTGGTAGAGAGTCTGGAGAGAGTCTTAGGGATAAAGTGTAAAACTGGAATAAGTCTGGAGTGAGTCTGAAGAATAAAAAGTAGGTAAAAGTTAGTAGAAAGCTGATGTGGCATAGTCTGAAGTTTGGGTTTGGGTCTGAGGGATAAACACACCCTTAAGATATGAATATTGGGAGTGTGAAGGAGAGTCTTGAGCAAAGATTTTGAGAGTCTTGAGCAAAGACTATGCAATAATGTTGAAAGAAAAAGTTGAGAGTCTTGGAGTGGGTTTGATAATTCAAGACTCCATCCAAGATTATGACATGCAAGAGGTTAAATTTCTAGGCCACTTAAAACTTAACATTTGTCTTTTCTTTTTTTCTTTTTTTTTGTAAAATCCATTTAAAACGTAGTCTGTAGAGAGTCTGAGAGATAAAGTATAAAATAAGAATGAGTCTGAGGTGAGTCAGTAAAATTAAAAAGTAGTGAAAAGTTGATGTGGTACAGTTTTGAGTTTGGGGTTGAGTGTAAGTGATAAACTCACCCTTAGATGGCATCTATATTTATGCTATAAAATGACAATTGGTAAACATAAAATTTTTAAGTTCGGTAGTCATAAAAAGTACGTCCTCTTTTTCTTTTTCTTTTGTGACGTGAAGATTAATTGTAATCAGAATATTGAATTGTTAGTATGGAAATGGTAATGTCTCATCAGTTCATGGACTAATAAATAAGGAAAGAAAATCAAGTGGGCCAAGTGTTGAAAATTAGGTCTGATTCAATTGACATTTCAACCAACTTTTTTTTTTGAGGGGAAAGATCGAAAGATGCATTAAGATAGGGACATGAAGTCCATTAGTACATACGAGCAATTTCAGAGGGAACATGGTTCTCCCATCTTTGTTCAACACCAAACAGTACAAGTGTAGCGAGGTGATGGGCAATATAGTTACTATCCCTGCGCACATGTGACCATTTAACAACTTCAAAAAATCTACACAAAGACAGGATATCCTCCAGAATAGAGTCGAGGTCGGAAAAGAAAACAACACCTTTCGAAAACCTCGAGACGAGAGACTTACAATCCGTCTCGAAAATGACATTTTGATGAGAATGAGAACGAGCCAACTTAACTGCAAGGCACAAAGCTTTCCCCTTTGCCACTTCAACAGGCCACCATGCTCGAACACGCCTACTTGCAGCCCATAACACCCTCCCTTCTTCGTTCCTAGTCACAACCCCCAAACCAATCCAACCATCATCACCCATGGAAGCATCCGAGTTCACCTTTACCACGCCCTCAAACGGAGCCACCCACGAACCAGAGCTGTTGCCAGCATTGGGCCCCGACACCCCGTAGATACGTTGAGCGTAGCTCACGTAATCCGCAAGAGCCTTGCGGGCCTTATCCACCAAGAGCAGGTTCAGCATTCCCTCACTCCCAAAAGCAACTTGGTTCCTTCGAAACCAAATCATCCAAGCCATAACACCTATAGCAGCAAGATTCTCATCACTAATGTCCTTCTAAGCCTCAGAAATTTCCAACCACCCTTCTCCGATCCCTCAAACGCGGACAACACATCATTTAGCCCCGCGCTTTCCCACACCTCCCTCACATGGGCACACAAGAAAAGAGCATGACTAGAAGATTCCGGCTCAACACGGCAAAAAGGGCACCTATCATCATCAATTAAATGGCGGTATTTAAGGAGAGATCTTACCGGGAGAGTAGAAGAGCATAGCCTCCATAAAAAGTGACGCACTTTTGGAGAAACGTTCAAGCCCCAAATCCGGACCCAAACTTGATGAAACTCGTCAAGATTACCACCTTTACCTATCATGTAAGCCGTCTTCACATAATACCTCCCATCTTTGGAAAAACCCAATAAAGTGAATCTTCCGGCAAACGCTCACTAATAGGGATAGCTAAGATCGCTCTAGCCTCCTCCTCCTCAAAAGCCCCCAAAATAAGCTCAGACTTCCACTCGCACCTCTCTTCATCAATCAAATCACTCACCCTTTTAATTCCCGGGATAGGCTCCCTCAAAATAAACCTGCTCTCACCATTACACACCCAAGGATCACTCCACACCTTTATACTCTTTCCATCACCAACCCTCCACAAGATACCTTCCTTTACAAGAGATTTCGCCCCCCAGATGCTACGCCAAGCATAACTACCCACAGGACCCAAGAAAGAGTCCAGAAAGGAGGAGTTAGGGTAGTACTTAGTTTGGATAACACGAGAGAGAAGGGAGTGAGGGGACTGAATCAAACGCCAAGCTTGTCTTCCCAATAGAGCCTCGTTAAAAACATTCAAATCACGACATTTCAACCAACTAACCCACGGCAAAAGCACTCATTTCACATGTAAGAAATACTTCCTCTTCTTATTTTATTGGAACATTTTATCATTGAAGATTTTTTTTAGGAAAAAAAAATATCATTAATAACAAGTTAGATGACACATACAATGACATTTAAGATCTAAAAAATACAGATTTAGCAAATCACAATAATTTTTACAATTAATTTTAAGCATACTTGATCACAGCTCCAACTCCACCGCTTCAAGCTTGATGCAAGCAGTGTAATTCGATGTCTTTGCATCTTTCCAAGTAGAGACCTTCACAATCTGATTATGTGATATAATTGTTCCAAGTGACGAATTGCTGAAAAAACCTAAACACTCATAAATCCATATCATCTTCCAAATTATTAACATCATGAAAACAAGAAAACTCATACGAAGATGAGAAGCAACCCACCAAAAGGGGGACGAAAAACTCTCACAGATGGAGAACAAAACAAAAGAAAGTAATAAAGAAGAAAATAACCCAAAAAATGAATGAAAAGGGTCGAAAATAGTCTAATTTCCGAAGAAATTAGACTATTTCCGACCTAGAAGGTCAAGAAAATTAGATACCCTAGAAAGAGAATTGAAGATGTTTTTATAATTAAGACATTTGACTCTTTTAAATTTACATGATAGGTTGGTCCATTACTCCTCTTTTAATTTACTGTTTTTACCCTCACCAACTTTTTCACTTTTTGCTTACTTTCTATCTTTTGCAGTTCTTTCTTGATCCATATTTTTTGATCAGTAATGAGGAGATATTATATATAATTCAATAGGATACAACACTAGTTACAATAAAGATCATGACCCATTAATCAATGTACGTTCCCCTAATCCCCTTCTATGTATGCCTTCTTTAGGTAATTGATCAACCTCAAATGTCCTCAATATTAGTTTCCCTCCTCCTATAGTAAAAAGAGATATTCCTCATAACCTGTGGAATATTATTCAATTTGTGGAGGTGAAAGCAAAAATCCCATGGAACTGAACACCTATTTGTGGCCTAAGAAACAACATTTATTAAATCAGACTCAATCTCAACATTGAGCTCCTTATCCACTCATATTCAACTGAAGTTTCCAAAGCTACGATGATGGCTAAGAGCCTAAGAATTCAGCAACATTAGTCTCCTTGACACCCAAGTTGGATGAAAAAGTGCATAGAGTTTCTTAAAATACCACTACCCCTGCATTACCCATTATTAGCTGCCCCATGTAGCCATGTAGGGACTTGGATTTTTTCTTTGAGCCCAACAACCTCACAACTTCAGCATCAAATACAGCTGAAGGTCATATGGACACATTGGAGCCCAAACTTTAATCTAATGACCTTAATGAACCTTTCCCATTCAGGCACTAAGTTTTCAAACACGCAAACAACGACCCAAAGCTTCCTTTCATTACCACGCAAATGAGAACCGATCCATGAGTTGTAACTTGTAAGCCGACCATGTACATCGAGGCGTTACTCCTTTTGCATTCCACTTGATTTAGACTTTATCCCGAATCTTCCACACTTGATGACAATGCAAGAACAAATGGTATATTATCTCTTCACACCTCTTGCAAAAGGGGCATTTTGTATTTTCGATTGTTTATCAAACTCAACTAGTTGTTAGCTTGGGTGATACTTGAGTTATTACATGTAAATATGTAATTAAGTGAAATATTAATGGAAAAATTGACAGGAACAGTCCCAACTATGGGCGTTCCGCCATTTTCAGTCCCAACTAAAGATTATTTCTGAGTAATCCCAACTTTGGGGTATGTTTTACAAAAATGGTCCCAGTTGACCGATGACCCATTTTACCGGTTAATCTTTGTTTTTACTTTTTTTTTTTATCTGGTTTACTACCTTCTCCCTCCCCTTTCTCTCTCCTTACTACCTTCTCCTAGTTGCAGCTCCCTCCTCCCTCCTTCCTCCCGCATTCCTCCCCTGCCACCCCCTCAAAATCTCGCCGGAAAGCACCGGCAAAGGAAGCCCCTCTCTCATCTGCTTTATTTCGATACCAAAACACCAGCACCACCGTGCAAACCAGGCCTACCCCCTTCAAACTACCGCAAGCACCACCCTTCACCTGCCGCCGTAAATCCACGACCATCACTGCGCGCCACTCTCTCGCGTCCCAGCCGCAACCCCACTCTCACACACACTCTCTCTCTCGCTACTCTATCTCACCTCGACCCGGTTGCGCTGCTACTCTATCTCTCTCGCTACTCATTTTCTTCTTCTTTACTGATTTCCATTGCTAGTCTTTGCAATTCTTTCGCTTTGTTATTTCCATTATCATTCTTCTCTGAAACACCCATATCTTCACTTTTCTTATTTTTGTTGGAGGAGTTAATTTAGAAGAATTCTGGGAAATTTTGTTGGGTAAGAAAGGTGTTGCTCATCACTTGTGGAGGATTTTGAATTGCTGGTGGTTAGTGGGTTAGTGGAGAAATGGGGTCAGACTGTTGGCAGAGATTGAAGATGAGTGATGGTGGGATTGGGGGTCTAGTGGTGTTGTGGTGGCACGGTGGAGGGGTGCACCTCCGGTGTTGGTGGTGGAGGGGCAGTGTTGTGGCTGGGAGTTTTGAAGGTGGGGATGAGAGGGGTGGATGCCCATTAGAGGAGAGAGAAAATGAAAGTTGGGGCAAAAAAATAAAAGGAAATTGCTTTTTACATTACAGGTCATTAACTCTTGGGACCAAATTTGGTAAAAATGATGTATAGTTGGGACCGCTCAGAAATAATCTTTAGTTGGGACTGAAAATGGTGGAACGCCCATAGTTGGGACTGTTCCTATCAATTTTTCCAATATTAATTTGTTTATATAGCTTGAGGTTACAAAGGTGCTTGTAGTTTGAAATAATAATATTATTTAAAGTATCATTAAAATTTAAAAGACATTGAATATTTTTTCACTCACAATTTACCATAATAGCAGGTTAATCTATAATTACAATTGTCAGCCTACATACAAAATTCAAATATTAAAATGCCTCTCAATTTCCGGAAATAATATGCTCTCTAACAAAAAAATGGATGATTTAATTTATAGGAATTAGTTATATCTTAAACAGTTAAAAAACTGAAGCAATGAAGTTAATTAAGCAATAAAACTATATTTATTTCAATAATTAGGGGTAATGAGAGGGCGTAAAGTAGGGAATGTGGTACCCCAGTTTCCGTTACAAAATCTTAGGAATAAATTTAAGCAAGTTTTAGTTACAAAATCAAAGATATTAAGGCCCTGTTCTTTTGAACTTATTTTGGCTGAACTGAACTGAACTTATTTTATTTTTGTTGAACTGAACTTATTTTTACTTATTTCTGCTGAACTGAACTTATTTTTACTTATTTTTGCTGAACTGAACTTATTTTGGCTGAACTGAACTTATTTTTGCTGAACTGAACTTATTTTGGCTGAACTGAACTTATTTTTGCTGAACTGAACTTATTTTTGCTGAACTAAACTGTATTAACATAATATTATCAATACTTATTATTATAATAATCAATAAATATTAACATAATATTATCAATACTTATTATTATTATTTTATTATTTTATAATAATAAATAATATAAAATAAATAATAATAAAATAATAAATAATAATAAATAATAATAATAATAATAAATAATAATAATAAATAATAAATAATAAATAAAAAAATAATATTAATAATAATAAATAATAAATAATAAATAATAAATAATAAATAATAAATAATAAATAATAAATAATAAATAATTAATAGTTAATAATAAATAATAAATAATAAATAATAATTATAAATAATAATAATAATAATAATAATAAATAATAAATAATAAATAATAAATAATAATAATAATAAATGATAAATAATAAATAATAAAATACTAAAATAATAAAATAATAATTATAATAATAATAATAATAAATAATAATAATAAATAATAAATAATAAATAATAAATAATATATAATATATAATAAATAATAAATAATAAATAATAAATAATAAATAATAAATAATAAATAATAAATAATAAATAATAAATAATAAATAATTAATAATTAATAATAAATAATAAATAATAAATAATAATTATAATAATAATAATAATAATAATAATAATAATAATAATAATAAATAATAAATAATAAATAATAAATAATAAATAATAAATAATAATAATAATAAATGATAAATAATAAATAATAAAATACTAAAATAATAAAATAATAATTATAATAATAATAATAATAATAAATAATAAATAATAAATAATAATAATATATAATTAGAATAATAATAATAATAATAATAAATAAATTATAAACAATAAATAATAATAAATAATAATAATAATAATAATAATAAAAATAAATAATAAATAATAAATAATAAATAATAAATAATAAATTATAAATAATAAATAATAAATAATAAATAATAATAATAAATAATAATAATAACAAATAATAAATAATAAATAATAAATAATAATAATAATAAATGATAAATAATAAATAATAAAATACTAAAATAATAAAATAATAATTATAATAATAATAATAATAATAATAATAAATAATAAATAATAATAATAAATATTTAGAATAACAATAATAATAAATAAATAATAAATAATAAATAATAAATAATATTAAATAATAATAATAATAATAAATAATTAATAATAAATAATAAATAATAAATAATAAATAATAAATAATAAATAATAAATAATAATAAAAAAAAAATAATAATTAATAAATACTAAATAAAAAATAAAAAATAAAAAAATAAAAAAATAAAAAATACAAATTCATCGTTATTATAATTATAATATTAATAATAATAATAACAATAGTAATAGTAATATTGAAAACAAAAATAATAATTACAACATTAGATAAGACTAAACTTATTTTTGCTGAACTGAACTTATTTTGGCTGAACTGAACTTATTTTTGCTGAACTGAACTTATTTTGGCTGAACTGAACTTATTTTTGCTGAACTGAACTTATTTTTACTTATTTTTGCTGAACTGAACTTATTTTTACTTATTTTTGCTGAAAATAAGTCCAAAAGAACAGGGCCTAAGTTCATTCCAGTAATTAGGGGTGTAATCTATGGGGGTGAATTACCTTAAATTTTAGTTACGAAATATGGCTTAGATTTGATTTCTTCAAGAAGAATGCATAACCTTTGACATCCTCCAGTGGCGGAAGAATATTTTATGTCCGACGTTAGCAAGGTCAATTGGGCATGTTCGAGAGATGGAAAAAAAGGATTCCATTGAATTAAGGAGGAGCCTTGAAAGCAAGCACTTTCCATGAAGAAGAAACTTTTGAGAAAGTAGTGGCCATGGAAACATTTAGAGGAAGAAGGAAATCTGGGAAGAAAATGTTTTTAACTTAATTAACTAGCACGTAATGTACTTTTATACTTTTTTGATTTGTGAAAAAATTTTAAATGAGGCATAAGCGTAATATATTTGGATTTGAGCTTTGTTTGACATTCTATGGTGGCAAAAAAATATTCTTCGTCCCCGTCATTGGCGAGATAAATCGGAGATAATGTTCAAGAGATGGAAAAAAGGAATCCGTTGAAGGAGGAGCTTTGAAAGGATCGAACCAATTGCCATGAAGAAAAAACTCTGGAGAAAAACAGTGGCCATGGAAGCATTTAGAAGAAGAAAGAAATATGAGAAGAAAACGTTTTAATTTAACCTTCTCGTATAATTTATATTCATTCTTATTTATTGAAAATAATTTAAATGAGGCATAAGCATGATATATTTGTATTTGAACTTTGTTTATAAAGAAGATGGTATATATAGCTTGATGGTGGAAAGAATGATAATTTAATTAGATGGTCAGGTGATCGGATCCCCTTGCATTATATTTTGCCTCTTCGAAAAACAAAAGAGGATGCCAATTGCCAAGTCAGAACCCGTGGCAACATATCAGCATTCACGATGCGGGCTCCAATGCTCCCCACACATTTTAGTAATATATACTAGCCTTATATGCAAGCAATGTATGCGAAAACATATACAAAATTAAATTAATTGTGCAGAATAACTGTCTTTGCATTTTGTTTTTTCAAAAACGTATCGTTCAGCTTAAATGTAGTACTTTTCTTTCCCCTTTTTTCGTTCAAATGAAGTCGTTAGCTAACCCCCCCTTTTTATGTTCCTTTTTCTATTTTTTGGTGTCCCCTATGAATTGCCATATATAATAAAGATATATAAAATATAGATGTAGATCTTGCCAATTTGTTCTTGGTATTTAATTAACCTCTGAGAAATAACAAACCATATAATAAATTCAGCTCTTGGTGTAGCTAGTCCCTGCTTAAAACCTGATCCCACCATGATTAAATCATTTTCATTAGTCCTTCTAGAATTTTCATTTGCCCTGCATTGATTAGAGCATTTTCCTTGTTTCATGTGTAAAAGAGAATATTACAATTTTAAAAATGGACAGAATATCTAATAGAGCTTCAATAATTATGATAAATAATGCTGAGAAAAAGAAGTAATCTACTCAAACATATTAAAAGGCATCCCTATTAAAGGAACGGTGCCACATGACACTCTCCAATGTATGTGCCATGTGGCACTCTTCTCAAACTTCTAATATACATCTTTATGATCTCATTATAAAATATTAACAATGTGTATCAACTAGGAATTGAACACATGACCTTTGAAATGAAACGTGAGAGTTTAACCACCAATACACTACAATTTCGATGTTTAATGTTTCAAAGTAAAACATAATTAATAAATTTTTATAATTATATGTACCTATAAAGACATAGACAAGCCTTTTGATCTCTAACACTTTTATTAAGGTAATAACATTCTCATACCCCAATTCCATTGAAATTGATATTTACTTATTTTTATACTCAATTCCTTAGAAATTCTTCTTTAAACAACTTATCATGCCGTAACGTTCATTTTTCAATTTCGCACGAAACAGAAAATTAGGAAAAGTTAATAAAATCAATTATGAAATTTATAAATAATAGTATATTGATAATTGCAACTGACCTGGAGCATCGCCCGGGGTAAAATTCTAGTTACGAATAATAGTGTGTTTCAACTTTCAACAAACTGAACATATGTAGCATGTGTATAAGTTAATGCACGAAGACTTTTATATACCAAAAATAAGCAGCTCAATTGCTAGGGATTCAAGTATTAAATACCGGTGGAAACTTATAAGGTTTGTGTAGCATCGAGTAAGACCTGAACTCGTATCTTTACAAAAAAAAAAATCTACTTATACTCCAACTGGATCCACGGGGTCCCAAAAAAATTCCTTAACTATACATGTCCACTGACTTAGTACCTACTTAACTAGTAAGATTTAGCCTAGCGGTAAATGTTTGGCCATATAACTTGATATCAAGTCCTACTAAGGGTTCTTTAAGGATGAGGTTTCTCTTCCAATGAGTTTGACTTACAAAGATGAAGTTAGTTATATCGGTAATATTTCAAATTCATCGCCTCAGATCTTATAAGTTAAAAACACGTTATAATTGTTATTTTGTAGTTTATTTATAATATAAAAGGTAGATTAAACCCCATTACAATTTTTGTGTGTGTTATTCTTGTTATGTTTGAAGTGAAGATTTTTAAAGAATCATCCTAGTTGTTCCATTACAATTCATAGCTTATAGATGCATAAATCTAAACTTCATACAGTTCAATACACATTAAAGACCAAATGGAGGAACTAGATATGAGAAAGAGAGTAGACAAGACATCAGTAGAAACTAGATATTCTTTTTTTTTGACATCGAGAAATCGTACATTAATTAAAAGAGGAAGTACAGCCTAACGCTAATACAAACCAAACTAAAACAAACCAACAAACCTAAAGGAGCTTTAGGAGCTCGTACATTCAAACTAAAACAAAAATAAGTAAAACTGATACAAAGTTGCTTAGAAAGGGGAGCGTCGCTGGTCAGTGCCTGTGATGGTGGATGCAAACCTCGGATGGCTGATGGAGGAGGTAGAAGAAGCGGATGACGATCACGATCTGGACAACGAACAACCAACGACGAGCGTCGCGTCTCGCCGCATGAGCAATCCCAACGATCTGCTATCGCTTGGGATTATGAGCTCATGATCATGTGATGAGTCACGTTCCATTGTGACTTCTCGATCGAGAGTATTTCAGATTTCTCCATGAGATAGGAGAAACACTGATGAGTGGGCTTGCTGAAAACCCCCAGATGCAACTGGGGTGCCGCCTGCAGATTTGAAATTTTCAAGGCAAAGACCATTAAGATCAATGCCAAGCTAAAAAGAAGGCCAAACAAGTTGAGCCCTCGAACACACCTCCGGTTTTAAAAACCGAAAAACATACGTCCCAACCATGAAAGCCTATCATTGCCTTGTCCTTGCTCACTATCTTCGTGAGTCACCTTGTCCCTCAGCACATATTCCCAAAAACCGACATACTTGACTGTTACTACCTTGAACCACCAAACTTGACCCAACTAACAAATACTTATCGATGGCCACAACCAACCACCGACAACAACTTTAGCTTTTCGAAAACAACGCACTCCTTTTATTCGGAGATTAACCACGCATTTTAAGAAAAAACCTGACATACTAACATCCAACAGAACTAGTTGGAGAGCCCAACAACCTAGGGGGAGGGGGAGGGGAAGCCCGACACTAACAAGGGGGAAGGGAAAGGGGAGTCCGACACTAACAAGGGGAAGGGGAAAGGGGAGCCCGACACTAACAAGGGGGAGGGGAAAGGGGAGCCCGAACCAACTACAGGGAATGGGAAGGGGAAGCCCAAAACAACCATACTACTAATTATGGGACTGTGCTTACAAGACACGAGGACGGGGACCATCGACGCAAACCAACCGACAACGACGGGGAGGGGTAAGACTGACAAACACAAAACCCTAGAAAACATAAGGTAACCGGAAGGGGAAGACTGACCACCCAGTGGAGGCCGACAGACTACGAGAGGACCGGGAAAGGGAAGAGATAACAGCGAAGAGGAAGTAGAAACCAAAACGAAATGACTGCAGGGGACGGGTAGGGTGATGCGACGACAGGAGAGGGGGTAGGGTGATGGGACGGAGGGGGAGGGGAAAGTCAGACTCGGCGGCAGGGGAGGGGTTAGGATGATGCGACGACGGGGGAGGGAAAGGTTGGACTCAACGGCAGGGAAGAAGGAGCGATGCGACTACATTAAAGAGAACTAACGGTGGTACCCGACGCAGGCTCATCGGCGACCCTGCGGCCACCAGTGAGCCTGCTGGGCGGCGGGGAGGGCAGAAGATAGGTCTAGGATTAGGGTTCTTTTTGGGGGCGATTCTGAGAGAGAGAGAATGTGGCCGCTACTGAAACTAGATATTCAACTATAGCAATTTTTATGTGTTAGTGCATAGGATTAACTAGAAACTTCGGACTTTCTGAGTATAAGCTTCAAGTTGTTCTTTGGGTAAGGTTTGGGTATGAGCCTATATGAGGTATATTGGACTTAGACACCATACTTTATTACCCGGGATCATCGAGTCCCATAATTTTACTGGACTCAGATATCTAAAAATTAAAACTATGAGTCTGCTCTTTTCACCTTATTTTCAGTTTTTAAAAGAACTTCAACAAGAATAAGCAAAACTAGGGTTTGACACACTCACAAACTAGATCAAATAAGGGGGACATTTAGTTAGGGGTCTACAAGAAAGGGAAAGGGAATTGGTTCAATTGATTCCCCTTTATGTTGTTTGATTAGGGGGTTTTGCAATTCCCTTTACCCATTTTTCAGTTTGAGTTTACCCCAACCCCACTATATTGATTCCCCAACCCCCTCAGGTTTTCCATTCCCCCATTTTCCTCTACAACATAGCCACCATTGACCTATCTTGACCACCATCCCACCATTAATTAGCTCTACTGTCGACAGCTGACCCCCACCACCAGTCCCTATCATCGACGACCACCACCAGTCCCCATTGTCGACGCCCACCACCGGGGTGAGAGAGATAAATAGTACGGTTCCTGTACTCCGACGAGGAAGAGATGCAGTCGTTGGTGACAACAACCACTCTCGTTGCTGGTGGCGAGCACGTATATAGACCACGACGACCAGCAAACAAGAACGGTTACATCAGCCCCACCCAAAAAAGAGAGAAAGAAAATGTAATCCCCCATAATTTTATGAATTTTATAAATACATTTTAATTTATAATTATATATATTTAATGTTTAAATAATTTATTTCTCAAAAGGTTGACTATTTGAAAGTCAAAAGAATTATTTAATGATTTAAATAATCAAATATTTTATTTAGTCATACTTTGAAAATTATTTAAATAGTTTAAACATCTTTGAGTTTAGTAAAAAGGATTTTAAAATGGGTTAGAGGAACCCAACTATACTAAAGAACTCAATCATTAAATATTATTGAAAGCCTAAACACAATTCCCTAAGCCCACAAGGGGTAACTATATAAACCCCACAAAACCCAAATTTTTCCCACACATTAAACACACTCTATTTTCTCTCTCTCTCTCTCCTCCTTTTTTTTCGGCCCTCACTTCTTTCTCTCTTCCTATCTCTTTCCTTCGGTTCTCCTCCTCTTCGTTCGCCGGCGACCACCGCACCGGACCGCCGCCAGCAGCAGCCCAGCCACACCGCTCTTTCTCCTCCTTGTCGTGCGCTTTTCCTCCTCCTTCCTCTCTTTTGGTTGTTTCTTCCTCTTCTATTTTTATTTAATGTTAAGTTTATGTTTTTAAGGATTGATTTAATGTTTTCATGATTAAAGTTTATAGTTTGATGATTTAAATATAAATTTCAGATTATGTAATTTATATAGTGAAGTAATTAAATTTCAGATTTATTTATTATGTTAAAATTAAGGTTTTAAGTATCAAAGTATGGATTTTTAGGGTTTTATGAGTTGGAAATTTATAGTATTATATTAGAGTTTATGAAATTGGATACTCTTATGATTATGATTATGTCGAAGCATATTTTAAAGGGTTTTATGCACATTATAAGTTGCTGGAATTTTTATTAGTATGCTTATGATGGATTTTTGAGGATTTTAATGACTAGTATAGTGGTACTATACTAGGAGACATCAATAGTTGAAGTTTTAATGGTTAAAATGGGTTTTAAACACTTTTAAAGAGGGTTTAAAATAATTTAAAGTTGCTGGAATTTTATTTGAGTATTGATTAGTGGTTGTATTGATATTTGGTAGGCGGAGAATTCTCTTTAGGCAACTTCTAAGGTTGTTAAAGTGGCCTCACATATTGTCTACACAAGGTACGTACATACCTATATGTTGGTTGGATTAGTATCATGTCCTAAGGATGGGATTGATGTAGACATGTAGTATCATCTATTTATAGTTCATATATGATTTATATTCAAGTGAAATAATTGCATGTTTTATGCCGTTGTGTGAAGCATGTTGATTATGTTGGTTATCATTATGTTTGTATGGATGATTGATGCAAGCATATGGGATTGGAAACTTTATTTTTATTAATTCACATGAGGGATTAATAATTATGTTGTATTGGATCATGTTGTTGTTCCCTTTGGATTATTTTATTTACTTTATGAGGATCGATGGGCCTTATTTGGTAAGTTGGTTATTCACCTATGAAAGGTTGGTTGATTGTTAACTTGGATCAACAAATAAATAATGGTTATGGAGCTAATGATGGAATTATTCTTGGATTGTTAAGTTGATGATCACCTATTATCTAATCCGAAGATAAAACTTGAAGTTTATGCATCCTTGATGATTATATTGTTTGTTTTACTTTTGTGAGTCATAACATATGAATAAATTATTAATCACTTAAAGTGGAAAGTGAATAGCAATAAACTTTAGACTTGTGCACGTCTGAAGTGTTGGACTAGTATGAGTTGGAGTACATGGTGGTAGCCCATGACTTTTCTTGGGACCAGGTTGATCACTGTGTCCTATTTTATTTAAAACGTTCCTCGATATCGTTGGTCAGGGGAGTACGGAGTCGCGCTCGTACTTCGTCTTCAAAATTGAAGACTGGTTTGGTTTGGACAACTTTTTCCATTGACTATTCAATCTAAATTATAATTAATTTAAGTTGTGGAGTCAAGTTTAGTAAAATAGTCTGTTATGTTATTATATTATTATTTATCTTTGCCTTAATGTTCATTAGTATCATGTTAGGTTTTATATTTATTTACTATGTAGTACTCATCTTTGCTGATTACGTGCTTTTGTTGTGTATGTCGATCATAGTTGTGCCTTATTGATCCTGTGATGACCCATTTGGTGAGCAGTCACTCGGGATCAATAGTGCATCATCCATTTCAGGTTTGAAGATGATGCATCATGGGTTCGGGATATCGTGGAGAGCTTGAGTTGACTTTAGTATTATTATAGTTGACTTTTAATTTATGGTTTGAGTTTGACTTGGTGTTGGTTTAACTTTAGTTTAGTTTTGGAGTTGACTTATGGTTGACTAAGTTATTGTTTTCAAAGTTATTTATTATTTTCCGTTGCAAAATTCTGAATAAGCCGATACGTTATAACACGGGAGAGAATGCTTTGATAATTCTCTAAGTTTTATATTAAAAAGGTATTTTGGAAAATAGAGAATTGTCGGGGTGTTACAGAAAATGTCGGTCGACGGAAGCCGATGAATGGAAAACGAGAAGGGCAAGAAAGTTGGCGCACTGACGATGTGGTTGTCGACGACTTGTTGTCGTAGTCCGATCCCATGGTAGGAAGATCATGTGGTGGTCCTTCTGTGAGAAGGAGAGGAAACAGTGGGCTTATATTTCCCTTAAATTTCTTGTATAAATCTACTAAACAATTTAATCTCATTCTCTTTAATTTCTTGATTCCTTTCTCTATAATATTTTCCTTACTTGATTCCTTTCCCTTTCCTCTTCATGAACCAAACGCACCCTAGGTTTAGATAAGGTCTAAAAAGGTCTAATAAGCTCTAGATAAGTCAAGATAAGTTAAGATATGTTAAGATAAACAAAAATAAGTTGAAAAGAGCGGATCTGAAGGATAAATCCAAGTAGGTGCAGGATGGGACCCATGACCCATTTCTATCCTATTATTGACCATTATGTCTACCTGATCCACTGCTTCCCATGATTTAATTTTTTAAGTTGTTTTACATTGATTGATTGCATTGGTTCATGAAAACTTTTGACCATTAATATTTTTATATATCTATAAGTAAGTTTATTAAAAATGTTATTATTTTTAAAATATTCATTTAAGAAAATTACAAGAATTATCATAATAACATGTGTGTTCACATAATCCAATTAGAACAACTCAAGAAAGGAAGGGAGCATGTTTTCCATTTCCTTCTATTTTTTAAAGAAGGGAGTTACTAGTGGATTAAGACCCAATTCTTTAAGGGAAATTTCAGTTTTGTTCAGTTCAGTTTATTTCAACTAGTTTTTTTCCCACAATTTCAGTTCAATTATGTCCGATTCAGTTTAGTTCAACTCACTTCAGTTCACTTTAGTATAATTCAGTTCAGCCGAAATGATCTAGGCCTAAGGGGATGTCATTGATGCATAATCTCGCTACCGATGATATAATTGTTGTTCAGAGCCTTCATAATTAAGCGTGTGATACAAAAATATCTTTTATTGTAAGAGTTGAATCATACTCATTAAATCAATTAGTCAAGCACATAGTACAAATATTAATATACAACTGACAATAATTCAAACGTTATCAAATAGATGTTGGTTAAATGCCTTGAAACCGAGCTAAGAACGCGAAGTTTGTTGCTCGCCCGGTCGACCGGGCAAAGTTACCCCACCGGGCGTCTGGAATGGCCCGACCGGGCGGTGACCGGGCGAGCTGTGTTTTACCTTCGTGGCGTTTTCGACTCTCGCGCCCGACCGGGCGGATTTTGGCTTGACCGGGCGGTTTTGCCCTGTCGAACGGCTACGCGTTTTTTCACGTTTTATTATATATTTTAACCCTAGTTTTTAAACCGTCATTAGAGTTATACTAGGAGACTATTCTAGGGTTTTGTTAGGGTTCCTTATGTTATAAAAGGACCCCCTTGGTGGTCATTATTTGACAGACACACACTTTTAGCCTCTAGTATTTTAGGACTCCTTGTAATTATTCTCTCTGTTTTTCTCCATCATAGTGAAGAAGCTCGAATCCCCCACCTGTGGACGTAGGTCTATTTTGACCGAACCACGTAAATCCTTGTGTTCTTTTTGTTTATTTTCTTTATTGCTTTTCTCATCCTTATTATTTCATTGACTTGTTCCGCATTAATCAAACTACCTAACAATAGCATATATAAATATTGTTTTCGAATAAATAGTAACTTGAATCTTATAGTATATAGGTATCTCTTGGCGAGTTGGGGTTGTTGGGTTATGTGGAGAATGGTGAAGCAAGGCACAAGGAAGAAGACGAGCGAAGAAAAGAGGGAAAGGAGCAGCTGCCCGGGCGGGCACCGACCAGGCTCTGTAGAAATCCTGTTTTGGCAGACTGAGGCAGGAACTTCCAGGAAGTTTGCCCAGGCAAGCACTTTTCTCGGGCGACCGGTTTGGCCCGGGCCGACAGTTTTCGAACCCAGACGGGCAAACCCAGACCTGCACGTGCTTTTTGCAGTTTAAGTTTAAATTGTGACCCTTGGATTGCATTTATACCTTGTAATATAAATACCCAATTTTCTGATTTTAGAGAGAGTAGCACACAGTCTCATTGTTCAAACTTGATATCTCATTTTTTCAACGGTTTTAGGAGAGAGAGAGTTTTGGGAGAGTTGTATGTTCACCATTGTTCTCCATTGATTCCATAGTGCAAGTTAGTGGGTTTTTCTCCTAGAGCTCGGGTTTCCCATGTAAATTGGCGTGTTCTTTTCTTGCTTTTTCTTTTCTTTAGTTTGCTTGGTTGTTGTTTCAATTTCATGCTTTTCTTATTTTAGTCTCACGAATCATACTCCTTCATCTTGGGTAATGCTCAACGTTCGTAGATGTGTCCTGTAGAAGCCATAACCAAATCTCAGGGATTGGCGGGGTAGTAAGAGATAGTGGGAGGGGGGATGGATTCTGGGTTTCACTAAGACCACTTTTGCGAGAGACGCCTTGTTAGATGAGCTTAAGGGTATCCAGGAGGGTTTATCTTTAGCCCTGACTCATGGTTATAAGAAATTGGTGCTGTTTTCCCATTGTAAAGTGGCCACTAACCTCCATGACCAGGAAGTAACCCAAACTAACATTTATGCTAATGTTCTATGTAAATGCAGGGAGTTAGGCAGGAAGTTTGATAGCTTCAAGATCATCCATTGTTTAACACTTGTTTAATTAATGATTCAATAAGTTTAATTAATTGCATAATTAGTTAACACTTGTTTCTAAATTACAACAGGGGTATCAATGATTCAATGGTGCATGTGGATTGATCTCCAATATCAAGTTGATGCATAGAAATTTATGATAGAATATGAGCGGGTATAAAAACATATGAGCAAACTGAAAATAGAGAAAAGAGATATAATGACAAATGCTAAGGCCCTGTTCGATCAACATCAGCTTCTTAGGTATCGCAGATAGGTTGGGCATGCATGATACAAAAGAAAAAGCATGTTCAGCAAGGTAACATTTTTGGTAGAGGTTATTGGAGTAGAGGTTGAGTAGTGGTTTTCAAACGTTACGATAGTTAGCGTTCCATCTTGGCGAAGTATTAGTTCAAATAAAAAATACGTAATACAAAAGTTTGTATGTGCAACAATCAAGATTAATAGATACAAACATTAAATAGATTCACACTTCTTCTCCTCCTTCTTTTTAATCATCTTTTAAGCAAAAATAAGTTGAAGAGAATAGAGCCTTTGTGTTATTCGTTCTTTTATATATTTCTCTACTTTAGTGTTTTTTAAAAAAAAGAAATTTCATTAATCGAATTAAGGTCAAATGATATCTACAATAGGTATTAAAGAAAAATAAAATACAATCAAATAAGATTAAATCAAACTCGTCCTCGATGAAACTAAAGTGAACAGATCGACCAAAGTAGTGCATACCCCTTGTATTTGCTGAATCTTGCAGCTATTAATAAAACTGTCTATCTTTTTGACATAGATTGGAGAAGAACATTATTGACCTAACAATGTTGACCACATGTGAGCTTTCAATACCTTCATGTTGATAGTCTTGAATTTCAACCAATGAGAATAATTTCCCATACCTACAAACAAATAAACAAGACTCACAACTCTATGGGAGAAGGAGACCTCCACAATAGAGACAAAATATCCCATAATAGGGCTAAAAAAATCTCATAAAGATAGACTAATTTATTCAACAAAACTAGAAAATAAACTAAAACTGAAAGTAAGAGGGAAATAGGGGCTTACCATGGATGAGAATATCCACGACAACCCCTCACAGATGCAGAGGCAAAAAAGGGGAAGAGGGGGCTGCGAGAGAGAAAAGGGAAGATTAGGGTTTTTTTATCTATAAATTAGTGTTTTATGCAAATGAAGCTGCAACAATAACCATGATGAACACTACAATAACTGTAATTTTTTTATTATAATTTGATCTCCTTATAATTTTTGTAAGAAACACGCAACAACCCGGAACAAGGGGTTATTCCCTAAGTTTGGGAACACAACAATTTCTAAATTTTGGGAACAACAACTCAATAAGAATTGTTATTTTGCAATATGCATAAAGGAACGTCTTAGGCGATTAAATCGGATTTCTAGATTTAGTTTTACGTAGTTAGTTTTTTGTGTTGAAAAGATTTCATCTTTATGGATAAATAAAAACAAATCTTATCTTTATCTTTTAGTTAGTTGTATTTTGTTATTTATTTTTAATTTTGAAAAATGATCTTTAATCTATTAATCGGTTTTTCTTAACTAGTTTTATCTAATACCTTAAATAAAATCTGATTTTATCTTTTAGTTATTTTTCCTTCTATCTAGATGAGGATTATGTAGGTTAATTATTTATAAATATGCATGCGTAACTCTTAGAGTTACTTGTATCTACAAATAGACCATTTTGATAATCATTTAGAGCATCACCGACTGAGCGTACTTGAGAGCATTAAGCATTTAATTGAGCCAGTGCCACAAACAGTTCTCATAAGCAATATTGTTCGTAATTTGTTGTTTATTTCTAGAGTTGATTCGAGAATTTGTAATTGTTTTGGGGTTGGGATTTTGAGTGAAAGCCTGTAATTGAGTAAGCTTTGAGTGAAGCTAGTGAAAGGACTTTGAGTGAAGCTAGGCAAGAGACTCTAGCAACAATTGAGGAACTGTTGTTGGGATTGTTGTTCCTAGTGGAACGAGAGAGAAAGAGAGAAAGAAGAGACTCATTGTAATAGGTTGTACTTTAGGGGTTGGCCTATTACTAGTGGATGAGTTGTGTTTAAAATTCCTTGTCCGAGGTCGAGGTTTTTACTTTCTACTAGGCCTAGGAAGGTTTTCCTCGTAAAATCTTTGGTGTCTTTACTTTGTTCCTTTCACATTTGTTTAAATTCCGCAAAAAATATTTATTGTTCCCTAAAATATAATTTACCCCCTCTTGTATTAGCATTCTTAATAGCAGAATCGTGTGAAATTGTAAAAGGAGAATGTGATGTATAAAAGTATGAATGCTCATTATAACCAATAAAATTGGTATCAAACTAAGCCATAAAATTATTAAAATGTCATACATAAAACCGTGCATTGCACATAATAAGAACTAGTTTCAGTTCACAACCCTTCAGAAAACTAGAAAAATACATCTACAACTCCAAGCTTAATATCTTGTTTGGCGCAAACAAGTTGCTGAACTATGTTAATTTTCAGGTACAGTAAACATAGCCAGTTTGGTAGCAACTGAAAACATTTGGGCATTAATGGGGACTGCATTCTTTCTGAATATGACAAGTATACTGATAAATATTCAAATGATCAGCTGTATCAATTTCGAGTTTCGACAAGCTGGGCGTTCATGGCCTGTATTATTTTTTTAAGGACAGCTGTAGGTGTACCGACTTCTAAGGCTCTAACAGCAAGTAGCAACTCAAGGACGTTCCTACCTGGTAAGTTGTAACACCAACTTGTAAAGTTGTAATTAGTTATTACTTAGGACAAGTTCCCCTCCGGCCCTCCCACACCACTTGTATGACTATTAGTTGTATCACCTAGCAATATAATAATTATTATGATCATCATAAATTATTAGTCTTTTTCGCCGTCATTTTGACTCATCATAAATTATCAATCTGCGCGGATTCTACCCAAAGAAACTTCTCCTTTTTAAGGTAATCTAATTAGTCACAATTATTTTAGTCCAAGTTAGTGAATGAAGTTCTTTTTTTTTTTTTTTGAAAAATTAATTTTAATAATCCAACCTTTTAATAAGTCGTTCGCTCAAAATAATCCCTTTTTTGATTATTTTTTAATGATCCAACCTTTTAGTATGATCCGCTTATTTTGAACCCTAATACTGGTGACTTGCTGAAGTTGTAAAATTAAATATATTTTTAAAATTTTTTTTTTATCAATTTTTCTCTTTTCTTCTCCAGTCTCTCTCCCCATTCGTTTCTCTCTCTTACCCCCCTTTCTCTCTCTTAGCTCCCCTTTAGGCTTCACCACCGCCCACAATTCAATGGTGAGATCGAGCTTCTCCTTTGTTCCACTATCACCGGCATATTAACTTCAATCAAAAAAAATCAAAGGATTTACAACCGAAAAAAACTAACCTTCAGAAATCAAAAGGTGGGATTAATTTGAGCGAATGGTCCAAAAGTTGGATTATTAGAATCAATTTTTCCTTTTTTTTGACATCGTGGAAATTTATTTGCATTAATTAAAAACGGGAGTACAACCTAATAATAATAGAACCAAACATAAAACAAAGAGTAAACATAAACTAAAGTGAGTTTCATTGGCTGTTACAACCACTATGAAGAAAAATAAACTATTACTTGTCCAGTCCAAATAAAACTTATCTTGAGCAATGGTGGGTGGAGTGAGGTTATATGTCTTGGTGAAATATATTGCCGCATATTATAAATCCCAAGGTCCTTGAACAGAAACATTCTCCTGGGATTCTACTGATTTAACTAACAAAGAAGTCACGTCCTTTGGTGACTTCTGACCCTACTGCGAGGGTATCCAGAGTTTAGTCTCACTAGACTGAAACTCAAAATGCGTAGAGGTCGAAACTTGTCCCAAATCTAATTCTGACCCTATGAACAAGGGAAAACTAGGTCGTTACTAACTCCCCTAATGTCAAATAAAAAACCTAACTATCCACCTAAACTAGTCAAGTGGTAAGTAAGGATGGAACCACAAGGAACGGAGGTCTCACCAAGGTGGAGTCGCTACAAGTAAGCTAAGTCGAAGAAATCGTCAAGTTTTGGTTGAACTAAGTGATTAAAACTATTGGAATCAAATTAGGAAAAGCACAAGGAATGGAAAATCACCTCAATCATACTTCACATCCAACAACCGAGTAGAGATAACGGGGTTGACAAGCATTGGGGATATGCAAAGGGAATAAACAAACCTAAACACCTCTAAAATCGTTGTTAGGGAGTTTAGACTCCCAATTATGGCAACAAAACCTATATTTCGAGGCTTTATCACCTAACTAGGCCAAGTTAAGAATTGAAATCAAACCCAAGTTAATACCAACCAACAAGTGATGTGTAACAACTAATTTAATCAATCAATCATGAAGGTCAACCACATAAAAGTAAACCATTAAATGGGCAACAAAGGATCAAAAGATGATGAAGCTCACATCAACTAAGTCACCAATCGACATCAAAGATTGAAATTGCACAAATCCCAAACATAACCAACCCAATAAACTCTACTCATGAAAATAGGATACAAACAATGATTGGGCTACTCCCAATCCTAGTTAATGATCTACTCACTACCCATTATACTACCAAACATCCTAAACATGAAAATCTCGCTATTAAATCACCGATCTAAAAATAGCAAAAACCAAAAATCAATACTTTAGAGTAAAAACAAAACCAAATCTAGTGTGCAAACAAGAAGAATCTAAGTAAAGATGAAAACTTTAATCTAGATTAACTACTAAGCATGAAGATTAAACAATGAAAACATGAAACTAACAAAGTAGGAATGCATAAAAACAATGAGAAAGAAAGAAAGGATTGAGAGGATTACTAAGGAAACAAGAAACTTCAAAGAAATTGTCACTTTTTCATTGATTTTCAATCTCCAAATTACACCTCTTGAGCCAAGTTTTCTCTCTCCTACACTAGTAAGCAAGATTAGGGTTCTAAAAATCTGGGCTCCCTTCCAAAATAGGGTAGAGAAGTATTTATATGACAAAGGGGAAAACTAGGTCGTTACTAGTCTCCTAAAGTCAAACAAAACCTAACTAGACCACTAAACTAAGTAAAGTGACAAGCAAGGGTCATTCTTCCACAAGGACTAAGGAGCACCAATATGTGTTAATTTAACAATAAGCTAGGCCGATGAAATCATCAAGTTTTGGTTAAACTAAGGGTATAAACTATTAAAATCAAATTAGGGAAAGCACTAGGAATGGGAAAACACCACAATCATAGTTCACATCCAACAACCGAGTAGAGATATAGGGATTCACATGTATTGGAGATATGCAAAGGGAACAAACAAACCTAAACACCTCTAAAATCGTTGTTAGGGAGTTTAGAGTCCTAATTATGGCAACAAAACCTATATTTTGAGGTGTTATCACCTAATTAGGCCAAGTTAGGAATTGAAATCAAACCCAAGTTAATACCAATCAACAAGTGATGTGTAGCAACTAATCAATCAATCATGAAGGTCAACCACATAAAAGTAAACCATTAAATGAGCAACAAAAGGATTGAAAGGTGATGGAGCTCACATCAACTAAGTCACCAATCAACATCAAAGAATGAAATTGCACAAATCCTAAGCATAACCAACCCAATAAACTCTACTCATGAAAATAAGATGCAAACAATGATTGGGCTACTCCCAATCCTAGTTAATGAACTACTCACTACCCATTATACTACCAAACATCCTAAACATGGAAAAACTAACAACAAATCACCAATTCAAAAATAGGAAAAACCAAAAATCAAGTATTTTAAAGCAAAAACAAAACAAAATCTAGAGAGCAAACAAGAAGAAACTAGTAAAAGATGGAAACTTTAATCTAGATTAACTATTAAACATTAAAATAAAGCAATAAAAGAGGAGAGAGAGTAAGAAATTCTCATTGATAAATTGTTGAATCTTTAAATCCAAGTTGTCACCATTGAATCTCCAAACTTCAATCTCTCTTTGAGTTTTCTCACTTTTCCCCTAAACTAAGCTATGGAGGCTAATCCTCCCTAAAACCCCAACTATTTCTAAAACTAAAAGAGGTGAATAAAATAAAACTTTCCTCCACAAAATGGGCTAAGGGGGGTATTTATACTCCCCCTCAATTACATCGTCGTAAACAAAATAGGCCGAAGAAAAACGTGCGAATAACAGCAGCCCGGGCGGGCTCCACATGGCCCGGGCGGGCTGACCAAGGCAACCCGGGCGGGCTGGGTCAAGGCCCGGGCGATGCAGGGTGGGCGGGGCATGCTATCCTTCTTCGTCGAGGCAGAAGCTCCACTCTTCAGCAGCCCGGGCGGGCAGGACCCTTGCTCGGGCGGGCTGAGGAGCCCGGGCGGGCTGGGCGTAGCTCGGGCGGGTCAGCAGACGCGCCTGACTTCAAAGAGCCATATCTCTTTCATTTTTCATCGGAATCAGGATTGTGACCACTCGTTGGAAAGATATCGAGCTAAACTTTCATCTCCAACTTGAATCACTGGAAAATATTATTTGTAGTGAAAGTTATGACCGTTTTAATATGACCCTTGTGTACAAATCCTTCCAAAAGCTCTTATTTTGGCAAAATTGCTCCACTCTATGCTTGGTGTGTGGCATGGATAGGTGGGAAGTGTGGTGTAGGATAAGCTCTATATTATAGCACTAAATCAAGCCACCCCTCTAACTTTGAAACTTGAACGCGTAGCTCCAAAAATCTTACCTACATAGAAAACCAAACACAAGGGGAGAAACTATACATATAAAATAATAAAATGAAAATAAATAAAGAAAACAATAATAACTAAAAAGGAAATAAAATTAGAAGAATAATTACGAAAATTAAACTAAAAACGACTCTAATTAAGCATGAATTATTACCCTATGAGTGACATAAATGTCTCTCATCATTATACCCCTTCTAATTACACATGTCGTAAAAGAAAAGAAATATGGAAAAAAGGCCCAGCGAACAGAGGCCCGGGAGGGCTTAAAAGGGCCCGGGCGGGCTGGTGAGAGGAGCCCGGGCGGGCTCACTGGATGGCCCGGACGGTGCAGGGTGAATGGGCCCGGCCTGGTACCCCGGGCGTGCGCCTTAAATTCCAGGAGCAGGAAGTAAGTTTGGCCGCTGATAGGCCCGGGCGAGCGGTCACATAGCCCGGGCGGGCGACTTGGCCCGGGCGAGCGGTCACATGGCCCGGACTGGCTCATTTGCTCGGGCGGGCTTTCTGGAGCTCGGGCGGGCTTCTTTGCTCGGGTGGTCCTTGAGCTTCCCGGGCAAGCTTCTTCCTCCTTGCTTCCCCGTTTTGGTCCCCTCTAAGCTTGCAGAAACTTGAGTTCCTACACCTTAAAGATCAAATAAAAGAGTAGGGGAGAGGGATGCAAATACATGTACACATGTGCTAAGAGAGAGTTAGATAGAAAAAGAGGCGAAATTAAGGGAAAATAAACTAAAAAAAGGAAATAAACCAAGTAAAATAGCGTTAATACTACCCTAGGAGTGAGATAAATCTCAGTCATCAACTTCCCCCAAACTTGAGTGCTTGCTTGTCCTCAAGCAAAATGCAAAAAGAAATAGGAGGGAAGGAAATGACCCAACGAAGATAGCAAGGCAAAAACGACTAGGAGGAATCACACTTAAGGTAAAACAAAGAAACTATATACACTAACTCATTTTCGTAGGAATCACGGTCACTTTTAGCATAAGTGACAAGCCATTTAAACCCCAAAGTTGCCAATGAGGACGAGTAATGCTCTCGTAAGGGTTTTCTATGAGTTTAACCCATAACTCTAGATCTTAGAATTCAAGGCAAAACAAAAATAAATAAACCAAAGAAAGCCGAAAGAAAATAAATAAAAAGAAGGTGCTCTTAAGTGAGATTTTGAAAATGAGCAAACACAAATGGATGTAAGAATTTCTAGACACTAAAAGTAAGCATGCTCAAAGATGTCCATAGGTTGATTAAAACATACCAAACACTAAGCATAGAGAACTAGATAGAGCACATTTCCTCAAATTCTACAACCATACATACCGCGTTCTCTCAACTAGCTTCAAATTCGCCATTCAAGGTAGCTTCTCTAAACTCCGAAGAATGGAGCCAATAAATGTAACAAGAAATAGAATAGGAGAAGGTTACTCGACATCTCGACATGGCACACTCCCTCAATAAGCTTGATTCCTATCTTCCGCCACCGACAATGACTCAACCCTCTAAGGTCAAAAGGACATTTTAAGGTGGTATCGTAGGCTAGGGGTAAAGGGTGTGAATAAATCTGGATAGTGGTGCTCAATCCTAACATAGTGGAGTCTTAGTAGGAGCGAAAGAGCTAGATAACCATAAATCACAAATCATACTCAACCATTTAGGGATAAGGTTCCCCCCAAACTTATTCAAAAACATGACAATAATGAACTATTTTTGGATTTTCTTTCTTTTTTTTTTCACCTTTTTCATCAATTTTTTTTTTTCATTTTCCCCGCCTTCTTTGACTTTGGGTGGCTTTTTCTATGAAGTTGCAATTGCATTTATTCGAATGTATACACAAAATTTCCACTATACCATAAGAATCTTATCATTTTTCTTTACCCCCCCCCCCCCCTTTTTTCAAATATTACTCAAGACAATCGCTCTAACTTCACTATTCACTACAAGGGTGAAAAAAAAAAAGGAGGCAATTGGCTTGTATTGAGGTAACCAAAGAAAAGGATAAGGCTCGAAGGGTTAAGAGGCAAAGCAATTGCAAATAAAAAACAAAACCAAGAAAACGAAACGAAAATAATAGGCCTAAAACTATATATAAAAAAATTGTCACCGAAAAGAACGCCTCAATCTTTCCCTAGAGTCGCTCGGTCGCGATCTTGGATAGATTTGATTCAAGTTCTCGATAAAAGTATGCAATGTCGAGGATCCATGCCGCTCAAAATAGATGTTGGGGCTTTTGAAAGTCCTCACATGGGATTATCAAGCAAATACTACTCTTTTAGGTTTCAAATTCACTAGAGAGAGCAACACCATCATACCACAATCCATGAATTAAGGTCTTGTGCTCTCAAAAAGTTCTAACCACTACCTTAGAATATATTATCCTAAAATCAACCATAAACATCTCAAAGCATGCGGACTTTTAACATCTAGAAATAAAGCATTCAAAAGAATGGAGTTTCAATGATATTGTTCTCAACTCAAGAGCAAAAGAAATAAATAAAAGAAAAGTTTGCCTTGATTCATACGTATTTTTTGTTGTTTTCTTTTTTTTACAATTTTTTTTTTGTACTCACATCATCAAACTCAAACATCACTCATCAAATATCAACACTAAACATCAATCAATTCTAACCCTCATGAAGTACACCCCAAAAATTAAACCTACCCTCTAGACACTTAGTCATTCACTACCCTTTTCTAAACATCCCCACCCTTTTAATACAAGTGAAATCAACCCCCCCCCCAAACTTATCAAAAACACCGTCCTCGGTGTGCCAAGCATAAAAATATGGGGGAGGGCGGGGGAAAGATGATGAGGACCCTAATCCTCATCCATCGGGTCATCGCCCGGTAGTTGGGACTCGGGAGGACCATGGGGGGACCAACCCCCGTCAAATGTAGGATCGTGAAAAGGGTAGGAAGGATCGCCCCTTGGATCGGTCCCACCCGACACCGTGTAGTCATATGGTGGTGGTCGAGGGGGCCAAAAGGGGTAGGTCGGTTGACCATTGTTCCACCCCGGAACCGGCCCATATTGGGGCAGCATGTTAGGGTAGTTGACAAATGGCTCAACTAGACCTTGCTCCACATGATAATGAAATATTTTATTTTGTTGGAGCATGATAGTGTCAATGTCTTGTCTCATCCTTTGGTATTGGTCATTGAGGTGACCAAACCCTTGGGATTGGGACAATGCGAGGTTGGCTAGGTGAGCCTCTATTGAAGACATGTCAAAAGAGGGCTCACCTTGGCCGGAGGAGGAGCCGACACAGGAAGAAAAGGGGCTGGCTCGAGAGGGAGGGTGTCGTGGAGGTGGACTATCATCACCACCTCCTTGGGGTACCGGCGGCCCTTGATCCCTAATGGTTCTAGCAATGTAATACGGATTGGGCACGACTCTCGTAAGAGAAGTGATAGATGGGTTAGGAAGGCGGCACCATGAGGTTTTCTCCGAGCCTACTAAAAGGACGTAGGGACGGGTTTCATTGCCACCTTCGCGGATGAAATTCATCACCCGCAATTGCCGGATGTCTAGGAAGACATCCGGTGAAACAGGGGAGAGGGTGGCAAGCTCTTGACCAAGACCCAAATGACGGGCAATAAGTGTGATCATGCCCCCCATAACAATGCCGGATCGGTGTGGGGTGCCGTCCCGATGTTGTATCATCCGAACTACAAATTGCTCGGCAAAGTTTATAGGGGGTGGGTTTTGGTGCTCTTGGGTGCACAACCAAATGGCCGGCATTTCATGTTCACTTGCCGCGCCTACTTCGGAACGGCCATAGACCGCGTATACCATCATGCGATGCACGTAGCGCATCGCAAGATGGATAATGGAGGATGATTTCTCATGACTCCGGTCGAAGTAGTCCCGGGAACCTGTAATGCGGGCCCATAAACTCTCCAAGTTATAACCGCCGAGAGTGTTTAAATTCGTTCCTGGAGGGGAATTAGGATCCCACCCAAAACATGTATTTAAATCTTCAAGTGACATATCATAATCCGCATTGAAGAGACGGAAACGAATTAGGGTCTCGCCCGTCTCATCATCCGTGTCACGTGATAATGTACTTAAAAATTCACTTACAAGTGAGGGGTAAGTGGGAGCGGATTTTCCTAAGAACGAAGTCCACCCAATTCATGCGCACAACAAACGCACATCTTCATCAATGCCCAATGCAGTGCATGAGCGTTGATGGTAAAATTTTGTTGGTTTAAAATCGCGTTTGATGTGCGTCCGAAAAAGGCTTTTCTCGGCGGCGCTTGTAAGTGTGATATTGAATCTCCTCCATGGTTGGGAGGAGTCTTGTTGATGAGAGTTTGTGGTCGCATCTTGAGCTAAATTAGATTTACGGCTTTTAGACGGCCTTGACATTGTTATGAAAATCGAAAATCGTAAATTTTCATTTAACTACAATGTCGAGGTTGTTTAATCACGTAAAGCTAATTCCCAAATTGCAATCACAAATTAACTCAACAAGTACAATGTCAAACTTACAAAGCTAAACAAAAACACAAACACTAATGTACAATATCAACAAATCTCTAATACAAATTCCAACTAATCCACAAGCAAACCACACAAAATCAACGATTATTTCACAACTAAAAAGAAACTATAAAGAAAAACTAATCAAGGACTAATCCACAACTAATACCACAATCAAATCACAAACAATTATCTAATGTAGCATAATAATTTCAACTAATCAACTATCCTACACCACAATCAAGGGGAGCAACAATAATGGGGAAAAACTAGATTATAACTAGGATATTGAGAGAAAGAAATGAAAATAAGCAAGAGTTAGAGTAATTTGTTACCCAACAATGGAGAAATTCCTTGAAGCCTTGTAAAATCTTGTTCTTTTAGCCCAAAATGTGATGCTCTTTTACCCTTGAAGCTTCCTTGAGTGTTAATGGAGGAGAGAGAAAGTTTAGGTTTAAGGGTTTGTGAAAAAGGGGATTTTGTGAGTTAAAGAGTGAAATTTATTGGGATTTTTGTAGAGAAGATGGAAAATGTGGTAATTTTGTGGTTTAAATGAGTGGATTTGATGGAAAAATGAGGATTTGAGAGTTTGAAATGTGAGGGTTTGAGGGTTTTTGAGTGGGAGATGAGTGAGAGAGTGAGGGAGATGAGTTGAGAATGAGAGAATGAAAAAGAGAGCAAGCAACAAAGAGGCACGAGCCTTGTTTTTTTTTGTCGGCTGGAGTGCAGTGCCCGGGCGGGCGCCTGGGAGCCCGGGCGGGCTGGTCGGCAAAACCCGGTCGAGCTGAGATTTTGGCTCGGTCGGTGCAGGGTGCACGGGCCCGGTCTTGTCCCCCGGGCGTGCACCATTTTTTCAGCATATAGGCAGTAAGTCCCAAAAAGTTTCCACCGGGCGAGCGGGCGAACAGCCCGGGCGGGCGGCCTAGCTCGGACGAGCCAATATTCGCTCGGGCGGGCGACTTAATTTCACCTTATGGGCAGTAAGCGCCAAAACTGGTTTCCTAGGCGAGCTGGCCCATAGCCCGGACGAGCTTGTTTGCTCGGGCGGGTCCTCGTGAGCTCGGACGAGCTCCTTTGCTCCTTAGCCATTTTTTACGTTTTACGCAAAGTTTTTTTTAAAGTACCTACACCAATAAAAACAAGAGTTATTGAGGAAAATAAAAAAAAAAAGTAAGAAAAGAAAAAAAAAAGATAAAATAGAAATAAATTGAAAAGAAAAAGAAAGTGATGAAAAGGAGAGAGTAGGAATTTGGGTTGCCTCCCAAAGAGCACTTGTTTTTAAGGTCTTTAGCTTGACCATGGTGAAATGTGTGCTTCAAGTGGTAGGAGGGGGGTGGGGGGTGAAATCCCCAAGGATGATAGTGGATATTGCTCTAACAAATGCGTCACCATAATACTTCTTCAACCGATGTCCGTTGACCTTGAATGGGCTTTGGCTTGGGCAAGAGATGGTAACCGAGCCATAAGGAAATACTTCCTTAACTTCATAAGGCCCATTCCATCTTGATTTAAGCTTTCCGGAGAAGAGCTTCAATCGGGAGTTGTAAAGGAGAGAACTTGGTCACCAACATGAAACTCTTTCTTAACAATGTGCTTGTCATGCCAATCTTTGCTTCTAGCTTTGTATATGCTTGCACAATCATAGGCATCCATGCGTAGCTCTTCAAGCTCATTAAGATCAACAAGCCTCTTCTCACCCGCACTCTTCAAATCGAAGTTAAGAGCCTTGATCGCCCAATGAGTCTTGTACTCAAGTTCCACCGGAAGGTGGCAAGACTTCCCATACACCAACTTGTATGGAGTGGTGCCAATATGAGTCTTGAAGGCGGTTCGATAGGCCCATAGTGCATCATCAAGATTGAGTGACCAATCCTTCATATTCCTATCCACGGTCTTCTCTAGGATCAACTTGATCTCTCTATTGAAACTTCGACTTGCCCACTTGTTTGAGGGTGGTAAAAGAGACCAACCCTATGGTGAACTCCATATTTAGCTAAGAGAGCTTGGAATGACTTCTTAGCAAAATGAGAACCCCCATCACTAATAATGGCCTTGGGCACGCCAAACCGTGGAAATATAGTCTTTTTGAACAACTTAGTCACGACCTTTGAATCATTGGTGGGGCTTGCAAGACATTCAACCCATTTGGAGACATAATCCACCGCAAGAAGAATGTAGAGGTTGCCACAAGAAGAAGGAAATGGTCCCATAAAGTCAATTGCCCATACATCAAATACCTCAAGCTCTTGGATTGAATTTTGAGGCATTTCATCCCTCTTGGAAATATTCCCGGTTCTTTGACAACGATCACAAGTTTTGACAAAAGCCCATGAATCCTTGAAGAGAGTGGGCCAAATCAAACCACTTTGAAGAACCTTGGCGGCGGTCTTGTTTGATCCCATGTGTCCTCCACAAGGGGAAGAATGACACATCTCAAGAACTCCTTTCATCTCTTCATTAGGAACACACCTCCTATATAAGCCATCGGAACACCTCTTGTAAAGCAAGGGCTCATCCCATATATAGTACCTTGAATCATGCTTGAGTTTGCGCCTTTGTTGTGGTGTAAATTCGGGGGAAATTGCACCACAAGCTAGGAAATTTACAATATCGGCGAACCAAGGGAGGTCCTTGCTCTCAATAGCATACAAGGCATCATCACGAAGATCCTCATTAATGGGAGCATCATCCATACCAAGCTCCATAGGCTCCAATCTAGAGAGGTGATCCGCAACAACATTCTCACATCCTTTCTTGTCTCTCACCTCTATGTCAAATTCTTGAAGAAGCAAGACCCATCGAATCAACCTTGGTTTAGCATCTTTCTTAGACATTAAGTACTTGAGTGCCGAATGATCGGTGTATACAATAGTCTTGGACCCAACAAGGTATGATCTAAACTTCTCAAAGGCGTACACCACCGCCAATAACTCCTTCTCGGTAGTAGTGTAGTTGTGTTGTGCATCATTGAGGGTCTTGCTAGCATAGTATATGACATGAGTCTTCCCTTCTTTCTTTTGACCAAGGACCGCTCCAATAGCATTATCACTTGCATCACACATGAGTTTAAAGAGAAGTGTCCACTCCGGTGGTTGGACAATTGGAGCGGAGGTGAGAGCTTCTTTAATCCTACAAAAAGCATCTAGGCACACATCATCAAATACAAACTCACTCTCCTTTTGGAGAAGAGCAGTGAGAGGTTTGGTGATTTTAGAGAAATCTTTAATAAACCTCCGGTAGAAACCGGCATGGCCTAGAAAAGATCTCACCCCTTAACCGTAGTTGGAGGTGGAAGTCTCTGAATCACCTCAACCTTGGCCTTATCCACTTCAATTCCTTGGGATGATACTTTATGCCCAAGAACAATGCCTTCTTGAACCATAAAGTGAAAATTATCCCAATTAAGGACAAGGTTGGATTTCTCACATCTCTCCAAACATTGAGTGAGGTTAGATAAGAAAACGCCAAATGAAGAACCACATACGGAAAAATCATCCATAAAAACTTCCATGGTATCTTCAATCATGTCGGCAAAGATTGTCATGATACAACGTTGGAAAGTTGCCGGTGCATTACATAGCCTAAATGGTATCCTACGATAAGCATAGGTACCATAAGGGCAAGTGAAAGTCGTTTTTTCTTGATCCTCCGGGTGAATGGGGATTTGAAATAACCCGGAGTAACCATCAAGGTAGGAAAAGTAGTTATGCATCACCAATCTTTCCAACATTTGATCAATGAAAGGCAATGGAAAATGATCCTTCCGGGTGGAGACATTTAGTTTTCGATAATCAATGCACATTCTCCACCCCGTGACGGTCCTAGTGGGGATGAGTTCGCCAACATCATTGCGAATCACCGTCATCCCCCCCTTCTTAGGGACTACTTGCATCGGGGATACTCACTTACTATTCGAAATAGGATAGATGATCCCCGAATCAAGTAGTTTAAGGACCTCCTTTTTTACAACTTCCATCATGGAAGGATTCAATTTCCTTTGCCTTTCTCTTGAAGGTTTAGCATCATCCTCCAAGAGAATACGATGCATACAAAGAGTTGGGCTAATCCCCTTCAAATCATCAATCGCATAGCCTAACACACTCTTATGCAATCGAAACACATCAAGAAATTTAGAGATTTGTTCTTGACTCAATTCGGCGTTTACAATTACGGGATATGTAGAGGAAGGGCCAAGAAAAACATACTTAAGGTTCGAAGGTAGAGGTTTTAATTCTACCTCCGGAGCTTTAGTATCACTTTTTGAAATTTTTGCCTCTTTCTCATCAATAGCCAAGAACATATCTTCAAAAGGTTCAAGAGTTGGGGTGGAGTCAAGTAGCTCAACTATTGACTTCACCTCATCACTTCCACAATCATTATCAACCAATGCAAGAGCAAGAAAATCATTATCATAAACATGCATGGGTTAGGGAACATCATAGCTTGCCATTTTTAACATCAATAATTGCCCCCGCCGTAGCTAAGAATGGTCTACCTAGGATGATTGGAACATTTGGATCATCATCCATTTCAAGCACCACAAAGTCCACGGGAATATAGAATTTTCCCATCCTAAGGGGGACATCTTCTAATTTTCCTATGGGCATCTTAACCGATCTATCGGCTAATTGAAATGAAATGTGAGTGGGCTTCAACTCTCCTAGGTTCAATCTTTTACAAACGGAGTGTGGCATCAGGCTAACACTAGCTCCTAAGTCACATAAAGCTCGGTCAATGGTCATGTCACCAATAGCACATGGTATATTGAAACTACTGGGGTCCTTCAACTTAGTGGAAAACTTATTTTGAATTATAGCACTACAACTCTCGGTCAAGTTAATGGTGTCCACACTATCTAGGTCCCTTTTCTTGGATAGGATCTCTTTTAAGAATTTAGCATAAGTTGGCATTTGTTTTAGTGCTTCGGTGAATGGGATATTAACATGGAGCTTTTTCAAGACTTCAAGGAACTTAGCAAATTGGTCATCAAGCTTAGAAGAAGCAAACCTACTTGGGTAGGGAAGCTTTGCTACGTAAGGAGGTGGGGTGCTTGTGACTAGCCCATCATCTTTGGCTTTTGGTGGTGGGGTAGAAGGGTCATCATCTCTCTCATCCTCACCATCAATCAAGTCATTGGTCAACTCCCTAGTCAAGGTGTAAATCCTAATTTACAAGCTCATGCTATAATCACTAGTCATAATTGTCTACCACTCCTAGTGATTATAGCATGAGCTTGTTCATTAGGATTTACACCTTGACTAGGGAGTTGGGTAGTGGAATTACCTTTCATAGAACCCGTCATTTGAGCTAATTGAGTCTCAAGCATTTTATTGTGACCTTGCATTTGCTTTATGCTCTATCTTAACTCACTAGTCTCTTTAGCTTGATTAGTCATGAACGTTTGCATCATACTCTCTAGACTAGTGGTGGTGGTGGGCGGTCCTAATTGAAGAGGTGCTTGTTGAGGGGAGTTATAGTTAGGCCTTTGGTTTCCTTGAAACCCCGGGGGAGGTCTAGCATTTGAATATTGGCCTTGATTAGGATATGAACCACGGTATTGACCTTGGTTGTATCCATGTTGGCCTTGACCTTGGTTAACATTTTGACCCACATTTTGAAATCCATTTTGATTTGAGCTTTGACCTTGGTTCTTCCACCCAAAATTCGGGTTATGACGCCAACCCGGATTGAAGGTGTTAGAATATGGGTCAAATTTTTGGTTTAGGGCATTGACTTGTTCCATGGAGGAAGGAGAAGCAATGTTAGAGTCTACAAAGTTGCATTGGGAAGAATAGTGGTCATATGCTCCACAAGTATCACAAAACAATAAATGCATAGGCATGTTAGTATGACCGGAATGGGGAGTATTCCCATAACTATTCACATGAGACATGTTAGGAGGGGGACATGAGTTGGGGTTTTGGGAATGACCAATCATGGAAACATTAGATGAGGAGGGGGACATGGTAGATGATTTTAATTGATTAACTAAAGCATCTACTTTAGAAGTAAGTAAATCAATGCTATCAACTTCATACCTTCCACCTCTCTTGGAGGTTGAAGCGCGCTCCCCCTTGTTCCAATCTCGGTCATTTTGAACCACATGTTCAATTGCTCAAAGAGCTTCATCCGCCCCCTTCATCATTATGGGTCCACCCGCTCCCGCGTTTAGACTCATCTTGTTGTGAGAAGAAAGTCCATTGTAGAAACAATGGAGTTGCATCTCCTTCCCCATGTCATGATGTGGACACTCTCTCAAGAGGCTTTTGAATCTCTCCCATGCTTCATTTAGACTCTCACCTTCTTTATCATTGAATGTCACAATGTTAGCTCTCATTTCGGCCGTCTTTTGCAAAGAATAAAATTGGCCCAAGAAAGCTTTGGTGACTTCTTCCTATGTGGTGAGTGAGTTAGGAGGTGAATCCATGAGCCAACGTGATCCTTCATCTCTTAAGGAGAACTTGAACATGCTTAGGCGGATGTAATCTTGTGTGATTCCATTGTGCTTCACCGTTGAGCAAAACTCAGTAAACCTCCTCAAGTGTTCTCAAGGGCATTCATGGCAACTCCCCCCAAATTGATTGTTTGAGATGAGTTGAATGAAAGCCGGTTTGAACTCAAAATAATTTGCTTGTGTAGTGGGTGCAACAATAGCACTTGTTGGAGTATATGCCATAGGAGCACCATAGTCTCTCAAACTCCGGTTGTTTGCTTCCCCTATTTCTTGCTCAAATTCCTCAAATTCCTCGGAACTAGAGGAACTTGTAGAACTTCGAGGACTTTCAATGGTGGTGGTAGGATGCGGTTGCTCTTGCACTCTCTCACCTCTCAACCCTCTTCTTATAGCTTTTACGATTCTTTCAAGTTCCCTATCAAATGGAATAAGGGGCAAGGCACGATTGCTTCTTAGCATACAAGACCATTAGGCTCAAGAGGGGTACTCAAACAACTAAGCAAGCAAAGGACACCAACACACAAACAACAAAAGAACAAGAAAAGAAAAATAAAGACTTAGACTCACAAGCAAAACTACTACTCAATGAAAATAGGGATATTATCTCAGATAACCCTGACATATAGGCCTTTTTCCCAAATAACCCTGACATAATTTTTTTTTCCTAGATAACCCTAAACTTGTATTTTGTCATTAAACTTGACGGAATAGATAACGGTGTTAACTATTTTGATATTTATAATAAAAAACCAAATTTTTTTAAAATAAAAACATTGATGTTCTTCATCCTCTTTCTTTTGTTCTTCATCAATCATGTCTTCATCTCCTATCTCTCTCCAAATCCAGATAAAAGTTCAACTCAACCTTCTCGCCACCAACAGCACCACCGCCACTCCCTCTCTCTCCTCTGCATCGCACCACCGCCACTTCCACCGTCGACTTACTCTTCGTAGCACTCTCACTCTCTCTCTGTCCGTCTCTTGACGAACACAAGTGATGATTTAAAAACCTCAATTGAGAAAACAACACCACCTATAGCTCTAATTGCAGCTCCTCTTACAAATCCACTCTCTCTCTCTCTCTTGACGAATTAAAGCGCCAGTCATAGCTAATCATTCCACCATTATACTATAAAACCCAACAAGGCAAAAAAATCCAGATTAATTAAAATTGTCAAAAAATAAGATAAACCCAGAATCAAAACAAGAACAAAACACAAATTAATGCAATACCCACATCAAATTATGACCCATTCAACAATATAAATGTGTAAAAATATAAACTTTGAAGAGAGATAGAAAGAGGCAAGCAAGTGTTGATGGGCAGCGGTGCGGCAAAGGGCGGCAAGCAGAAGAGCAGGTGGTGGTGTGCAGTGATGCAAGCGGGTTACCCATTTCAATTGAGCGTTTCCCATGTCACAAAATACATAGTTACCCATTTCAATTGCCAAGTTTCCATGTGTAATTCATCATAACCAGAAAAATTTCTAGTTAAATCAAGCAAGTGTTGGGCAATTTAGGCTTTGTGCTAGGGTTGGGTTAGGTAGAAATGGGTTATTGGTTGGATGTGCTGCTAATAATGCGAGGAATTGTTATTCAGGGTGGAAGAATTTTGAGAGTGTTCATATTCAGGGTGGTAGAATTTTGAGAATGTTTATAAGACGCCGTTGAATTATGATCAGGTGTTTCTTCGCGATTTTCAGCGCCCTTTTTCCCCCCTCTCACCCTCTAATGATAAGATAGATTCTGGAATTTTTGTGGGTTAGAAGATTGTTGAAGATGATGGAGAATTTACAAAAGTTAAGGATGGAGGAAAAGAGAGCAAATCTGAGGGTGGTAGGAGGTAGAGGAGAGAGAGGATGAACATATGATAGGGGTGAAGAACAAGAGACATGAAGGATGAAGAACACAAATGATTTTTTTTTCTTTTAAAAATAATCGACTTTTAATTATAAATGTCACAAAGGTAACGCCATCCAACATTCCGTCAAGTTCAATGACAAAAAACAAGTTTAGGGTTATCTAGGAAAAAAAAAATATGTCAGGGTTATTTGGGAAAAAGGCCTATATGTCAGGGTTATTTGAGATAATATCCCATGAAAATACGCTGATTCCCGGCAACGGCGCCAATTTGAACAAGGGAAAACTAGGTTGTTACTAACTCCCCTAATGTCAAATAAAAAACCTAACTATCCACCTAAACTAGTCAAGTGGTAAGTAAGGGTCGAACCACAAGGATCGGAGGTCTCACCAAGGTAGAGTCGCTACAAGTAAGCTAAGTCGAAGAAATCATCAAGTTTTGGTTGAACTAAGTGATTAAAACTATTGGAATCAAATTAGGAAAAGCACTAGGAATGGGAAATCACCTCAATCATAGTTCACATCTAACAACCGAGTAGAGATAAAGGGGTTGACAAGCATTGGGGATATGCAAAGGGAATAAACAAACCTAAACACCTCTAAAATCGTTGTTAGGGAGTTTAGAGTCCTAATTATGGCAACAAAACCTATATTTCGAGGCGTTATCACCTAACTAGGCCAAGTTAAGAATTGAAATCAAACACAAGTTAATACCAACCAACAAGTGATGTATAACAACTAATCAATCAATCATGAAGGTCAACCACATAAAAGTAAACCATTAAATGGGCAACAAAGGATCAAAAGATGATGGAGCTCACATTAACTAAGTCACCAATCGACATCAACGATTGAAATTGCACAAATCCCAAACATAACCAACCCAATAAACTCTACTCATGAAAATAGGATGCAAACAATGTTCGGGTTACTCCCAATCCTAGTTAATGAACTACTCACTACCCATTATACTACCAAACATCCTAAACATAAAAATCTAGCTATTAAATCACCGATCTAAAAATAGCAAAAACCAAAAATCAATACTTTAGAGTAAAAACAAAACCAAATCTAGTGAGCAAACAAGAAGAATCTAAGTAAAGATGAAAACTTTAATCTAGATTAACTACTAAGCATGAAGATTAAACAATGAAAACATGAAACTAACAAAGGTAGGAATGCATAAAAACAATGAGAAAGAAAGAAAGGATTAAGAGGATTACTAAGGAAACAAGAAACTTCAAAGAAATTGTCACTTTTTCATTGATTTTCAATCTCCAAATTACACCTCTTGAGCCAAGTTTTCTCTCTCCTACACTAGTAAGCAAGATTAGGGTTC
Source organism: Beta corolliflora (assembly GCA_947648045.1). NCBI lineage: Eukaryota > Viridiplantae > Streptophyta > Magnoliopsida > Caryophyllales > Amaranthaceae > Beta > Beta corolliflora. The sequence goes on from CANSZD010003171.1 coordinate 2,074,464, forward strand.
TAAAAATCTGGGCTCCTTTCCAAAATAGGGTAGAGAAGTATTTATACACCTTCTAATTACACATGTCGTAAAAGAAAACAAATTTGGAAAAAAAGGCCCAGCGAACAGAGGCCCGAGCGGGCTTAAAAGGGCCCGGGCGGGCTGGTGAGAGGAGCTCGGGCGGGCTCACTGGATGGCCTGGGCGGTGCAAGGTGAATGGGCCCGACCTGGTACCCCGGGACGTGCGCCTTAAATTCCAGGAGCAAGCAGTAAGTTTGGCCGCTGATGGGCCCGGGTGGGCGGTCACATAGCCCGGGCGGGCGACTTGACCTGGGCGAGCGGTCACATGGCCCGGACGGGCTGATTTGCTCGGGCGGGCTTTCTGGAGCTCGGGCGGGCTTCTTTGCTCGGGTGATCCTTGAGCTTCCCGGGCAAGCTTCTTCCTCCTTGCTTCCCCTTTTTGGTCCTCTCTAAGCTTGCAGAAACTTGAGTTCCTACACATCAAAGATCAAATAGAAGAGTAGGGGAGGGGGATGCAAATACATGTACACATGTGCTAAGAGAGAGTTAGATTGAAAAAGAGGCGAAATTAAGGGAAAATAAACTAAAAAAAAAGGAAATAAACCAAGTAAAATAGCGTTAATACTACCCTAGGAGTGAGATAAATCTCACTCATCACCCTACTGCGAGGGTATCCAGAGTTTAGTCTCACTAGAACTGTGATGATGTTTGAAGTCATCACGTTCAGGCAAATTATATTGATGGAATTCAACCACAGATCCATAAATTCGACATTGCAATCCCTGAACTATAAGATCAACGCACAACATATCTAAATTGAGAACCTTCTCTCATCTTACCCAACACTCAAACCCTTAATGCTGCAGAAACCAAGCCATGGCCAACTCCAAGAGCATTGGCTCTATTGACCAGGTTTCCTAGATCTTCCCTTGTCATAGGAAACCAAGAACCTTATAATGCCCGCTGATATTTGATAGTGCATACATTTGACATGATTGAGGCATTTTATTTCATGATCTTAGCTCCAGAGTATTCTTGTGTTCATATCATCCTTCCTCTAGCCCCGCTGAGCCTTTCTGAATGTGTTTGATCCATACCTATATTATAAACCTTGACCTTATTTGATTCTTGTCCCAAGCCTAGCTTGGGGGAGCGAGTATTAGTTTTGGTTCGGTTTGTATTGAATTCAAGAAAAATCTTTGTGGTTTAGATGGATGGAGAAGTATGTTTAGTGAGCTTGAAAACTGATGAAAGTTCGAAAAAAAACAACAAAAGGAAAAAAAAAGTAAAAAAAAATGAAATGAAAGAAGTGAAAAAGAGTTACGAATAAAGTGATAGAAAAAGGGTTTATATTGAATTTCTTGAATGAAAAAGTGTTGGTTATATTTTGCGATTGTTGGTTGTTGCATGGAGTTGTGACCCTTCTTGGTCATGTTTTTCAGTTATATGTTGCTCCCCCTTTTTGGTTTCTCCACCACAATTCCCAAATTATTTTCCATACTTTTGAACCTCGGCCTCATTACAACCCTTAAAAGTCCTCTTCATCATTATGTATTGTATTGTTGAGTATTGAGTGAGTCAAAAAGTCAAAGTTAAAGAGTATATGCCTCATATGAGTTGACTTGATTTAGTTTGGGTGTCATCGTCTACCCCTTAAACACATGAGAGATTAGAGTGCACATAACTATAGTGAGGTCTGAAAAGTTTGGTTAATTCCAGCTTGGGGGAGATGATTTGTGGTATGATTGGAGAGTCGATTGTGTTACATGATATGCTATGCGGCTTTGTTCAGGTTTGTTTCGATTCTTGGCTTGTGTAGTGATTATATCTCTCGTGCTTTCAATTGAGTGTTTGGCCCTATCGTAGTCCCATTTTGTAGGTCATCTTTCTTTTTCAATGTCTATATCTTATTGCTTGGGGACAAGCAATGGTTTAGCTTGGGGGAATTTGATAAATCATTTTTATATAGAGTTTTGAGGCACATTTAGGTTGCATTATTAGAGCATATTAGATCATAAAGTTGCATTTTAGGTGTCATTAGCATGCATTATCTATTTTGTGCTCTATTACGATTCGTTTGTGGTTTTCTTAATGTTTTAGGTAGTTTCATAGCTACATGGTTTTTCATATGCATTTCACGCTATTTCTCTCCCAATATTCAACACTCAAAACTTCAAATACTCATAAACAATCCAATTTACATCAATTTCCACACAAAGCTTTAAAGATTGCTCTCCCAAAAGTCGTTGTTCTTTATGACGAAGGTGATTCCCTTATATTTCGAGGATCAATTCATTTAATTCGATTCCTCTTTATTCACTTGAAGTTACTAATGTATTTTGATGTAGATCTCTTAAAAGTTCATGTCTTGTATATTGATCTAATATTCTTTTTAATGCTTTCCTTATTGTATTGATTCTTCATCACCTTTGATGTGTTTATTATTTGCTAGTCAATGCAAAAGAGCTAAATATATATTCTCATGCCTGATAATATACTTGGGACACTTGATTTAGGATCCCATTAATTTAATTGTTTGATAAACATATCACAAAAATTAGTTTTTCTTGTTTAATTAACCAAGTTAAATTAATTTTTAGTGTGTATATATGAAATTGATATTATGTGGTTATTTATTTGCATAAACTTAGAAATGAATCGTATTTAATAGACGCCAATAATGGGCGAGTTTGATTCTTGATCATTCTCATATACCCCCCGAGCTCAATTTTTGGTTCATTGACCGATTATAAAGTCCCTTTTTTATTGTCCCTTTCAGTTTCTAAATATATCCAATTAGCTTTACGAGTCTTCCTTTGAAGACTTGTTGGCGGCTTCTTTCAAATTATTTTTAAAATTTAAAAAAAGCTTTAATAATGGTGTAGTCAAATTCACGCTCACCGCCTAGTAGGTGTTAAAAAGCCGCGTATACTTGTGCGCTAATAAACTTTTTAATTTAAAGTTTAAATAGTATTTTGTTGAGTTATATTGTGCTTAGTATAGTCGTTCGACGAGTCCTTTTTTATATACCTACCGGCCCCTATATGCTTTAAAGTGGACATAGGCTAATTCCTATTTTATTACTTCATTATTCACTAGGTAATTAGTAGTTGAGCTTAAAGCTAATACCGTTATATGTAAAAAAAAAAGTTTAAGGAGAAAAACATATAGATTAAAAGATATGAACGATAAAAAAATATCTTAATTATCAATTTTGGACCTAAGACCCGCTATACCTAGCGGGTCTGGGTAAAAATCTGAAGTTTTTAGATCCAGTAGATCTGTGGCGGGTCTAGGACCACATCAAAAAATTTGGGTCCGGATCTGGGTTTTGCTAGATCCACCCTAGACTCAACCCATCGTCATCCCCAACACATAGGGCTGTTCAGAGAGGTGGGTCGGACCGGAATTTGGACCGGACCGGCCCGGAGATTCCGGTCCCCGGTCCGTGGAAAATGAGGATTTCGGGTTTCCGGTCCGGTCCAAACCCTGAAAATTCCGGTCCAGACCAGAAACCCGGAATCTTAGTATTTTTTTTAAAAAAAAAAATCTACGAGCCCATTCCTTACTACATGTCTAAACAATAGTTTTCACTCTCCCTCTCCCATTCCTAAAGAAACCCTAAATCACTCCATGATTGTTTCTCTCTCACGCGGGTCACCACTCACGCCGCGCGACAACGCCGACCAGACGACCGCAACTACCGCCCAGGCGCCCACCGTGTTCTTTCGTTCCCCTCCTCACCGATTTCTTCTTGTCTGTGAATTGGATTTTTCACCCTTTTATCTTCTATTTTCAGTTTTTTTTTGTTTTTCTGTTTAATTGTATAATTTATGTTTTTGGTTTTGTGTTTATACTTATAATTTATGTTTTTGATTTTGTGAATTGTGATTCCGAGATTCTCCATTTCGTTTATCTTTCTGTTTTCAGTTTATTTTTCTGTTTTCATTTCTTTTCAGTTTTTTTTCGGTTTAAATTCTGCAAATTAGTTTTAATTTCTACAAATTCAATTATATCTATTTTCAGTTATGCTTGTAAAGTTGTAATGGTTACTACTGGAGAATGTTTTCCTGCTGGAGAAAGTTGTAATATTTAGAAGCCCAAAAAAAAAATTTCTCAAATCAGGTCCGGTCTCCGGTCCAAGGAATTCCACAAATCCGGTCCGGTCCTGGACCGGTGAACAATCCTACCAACACATGCTCCAGGCCACCAAGTTTCCGGAAAAAAAGAGGATTTATGTGGCAGGTGCTAGCATGTGCATGGCATACTCTCCAATCTCCATGTATGTCATGCATACGCTAAAGAGTATGCCACGGATGCATAAGTGTATGTTGTATACATCACATAGATGCATGTTCACCCAGGTGTATGTATGATAATTGACACTATTAAAAAATATAACCTTATAATGTCATCATAATAAGTTTCTATTAATAATGATCAAATTCATCACTTAATTAGTGTTGCCCACAAACCCAGCTACTTTTCCTCCAAATATAACCAAATCAATTCTTCAATAGACATTTCACATCTTGTAATATCTCTAGTATCTTCTAAGCCAAGAAATGCAAACATATGATCCTCAAGCAAAAATTTCCCCCCTCAAAAATCCGTGCACGTAAATTTTACTTTTTTTTTGTTTTGATAATTACCTCAAAAAACCATAAACCAAAATTTTGAGTTAAACTCATAATCACAGTCTATGTATGTCGAAGTTTTGCCATATCAAGTACACCAAAATAACACGTACAATAAGACGTCTTCATGACTTCACCATCATCATTCATCTCTGCTTGAATTTATCTTTAGCGAGTGCATTAGATGGAGGCATTGCCTCCTTGCTTTAGCCCATCTCTTCTTCCGTAAAACATCACTTTAAGTACACAATTATTGAATTTTTGGTTGAAACTTTTGACTTTTATTTTTGCATTGTTACATTGATCATCCTTCCTAAAAATCTCTTTATTACCAAACAAATCTTTCTTTTTTTTTTTAAATAAAAAAAAAAGAAGGAAGAGAGGCAAGATTATATTGCACCTCACTTCCAACCAAGAAAAACCCAGCTGATTGAGACATATTTCCTCTTAACTGTAATCCATCGTACTATCTAACGCATTTAATTAAGGCAAAGTTTCTTTCTTGAAGCCCCTTATAAAAAAACTTGTTTCTGGGTATTAGTCTTTCATCAGATCTGAGGATCACATGCATTTTATCTTTTAATACTTTCTTCTTATAGAGAAAGAGCATTGCAAAAAGAAATTCTCATCTAATTATTATTATATTTTTCATTCACAAATCACAAAGGTTGCCTTGTGGTCTCACTGTTTCCATTTTCTTTTTGTTACCCTCCTTTCTTGTTGGAAACATACTCACAAAAAGAGAGATTTTTGGTATATCATTCTTTTTTTGGTTAATTTAAGAGGTGCAGAAAGTTTAGTTGGAGCATCAAAGTGAAAAGGGGAAAAAAAAATGAGTGCCGCTTTTGTGAATTGGCCATGGGAGAACTTGGGCTCTCATAAGGTACCAATAATCTCTACTCCTCTCCCTTTTTTCTTTTACATACACTTTAAGAGGCCGTTTAGTTTTGTTAATATGGTAGCTGATTATTTTATCTTACTTTATTTTTGTTGAAATATAAGGAATATAACATAAATTTTTAGGAGTTTGTGTTTTCGTCTCTCAATAGTGAATTTTAGTTTATCAAAGAAATGAGATGATTTGAGAAATGATATTGTCATAGACCTAACTTTTAAATTTTCCTATGTAGTATTTGCTATATGGACCATTTGTTGCACAAGTAGGACAACTATGGTGGACGGGAGAAGCAATAAGAAATACTTGGAGCTTCCATATTCTTTTGTTATGTTCTCTTAGATACCTCGTTCATCAACTATGGCATACCTATTGCAACATGCACTTCCTCAGTCTTAAGCGTCGGATTAACCAACAAGGGGTCGATTTTAAGCAAGTCGACCATGAGTGGGATTGGTAGGTTTTTTTTATTATACTTTATTTTCTAATGAATATTTATTGTATTGCTTAAGACTATTTTTACCCTTTTTTATTTTATCATATATGAAGCTTATCAATTCCATATTTGTTTAAATTGATCATAGGGATAATTTCATAATCCTCCAAGCACTTGTTGGAAGCTTAATGTTGTATATGTTCCCATCCTCCACCAATTGGAAAATGGGGTGGGACACAAGAGGATTAATTGTAGCTTTGTTACTTCACATGATGGTTTCAGAGCCGTTGTATTATGGGATTCACAGGCTTCTCCATGCCCAACCAAAACTCTTCAAGTCTTACCATTCACTGCATCATTTATCTCCTGTACCTCAGCCGTTTACAGGTAAGCTTTGCAGTTAATGTTATCTTTGGGTCTATAATTGGTTTATTGCTACTTAATCAGTTATGGTTGGTCAAATCATAATAATAAAGTGACACTTGTCCAACTTCAACGGTTGCCAAGTTGATGATTTTGAGAAAGATTTTCTATAAAATGCTGAAAACGATTGATGCAACAAGAACTTTAAAGAATTTCATTAGACCTAATTCAATACACCTCAAAAGAAAAACTTAAATCTAATCTAATGAATCTGTTTATTTGGTGTTTTTTTACTTGTTGAGTGGTACATCTATATATATCTAAAACCCAAGACAAACAAATGTCATGCTGCCACATGTACTCTTCCCTTTCCCACATAATCAAGTGAGACATTAAACAATTAAAATGTGTGTCTCAAGACTCGAACCCATGACCTCTCATTTGATATGGTAATGCACTAACCAACTACACTACAATGCTCATGTTGGTCTTTGTGGAGGAAAAAATCATTTAAAAACAAATATTTGTATTTTTGAAGACTTCAAATGCACACCGGTAAATAATCCGGGGTGTATGGCCCGGGACAAGAACTAGTGTAACATCAAAAGTGATTTATGGTATTTACTTCCTCTACTTTCTAATTGCAATCATTTAAAAAGTTCTCTATATTTTTGTAAATTTTTTTTTCTTTTGTCATTTATTGTAAATAAATAAAAAAATATAATCTAGATCATTGTTTAAATGGAGAGTTGTTGAATTATCTACCAAATACAAGATAACATATCCTACCTCGACATAGTCCTTTCTAGAAAACATTACTCTTTACAGTAGAGCAATGCGAATAAAAACCCATAACGCTTATCAATATTCACCATAAATATTATAAGTTAGTTTTTTAACACTTTTTAATGTTACTATTAATATTAATATACAGTCGCACGCATCGCGTGCATATAGTGCTAGTATATTATTATTATATGTTATCAAGTACAGTATTTTGGCATGTACTTTAGGCATATTAAATTTTTTTTCTTGTTTGTGAATTTTTGCAGCCGGGAATGCAACATTTTTAGAGCATAGCCTATTGTTGACTATCATGGCGATTCCGATGGTGGGAGCTGCTTTGCTTGGATGTGGCTCAATAAGCTTGATTTATATCTACGTTTTAGCGTTTGATTTCCTAAGATGTTTGGGTCACTGCAATACAGAAATTTTCGCACATCAGATTTTTGAAGTTTTGCCTTTCCTCAAATACCTTCTATACACTCCTACGTAAGTTTCTCTATTTCTTTTAACGAATTAACTAGTTTTTAGGCCCGAGCTATGACCCGAGTAAGGAAATTTATATTTAATATTATTATTTTATGAAAGAATAAAAACAAATATCACTTGGTTTACTGGTTAAGACCTTACTATATAAACTTGAAGTCACGGTATCAAATCTTACACAATATATTAGTATAAATTAATTATGCAATGTCTTAAAAGGAAAGGGAGCTAATACCTTTTTAATTCCTACCTATTATCTAAACACTTATTGACATTTTATTTTCATTTTTTATAGATTTATTTTTTGAATGTTAGCTTTTCACAAAGTTTAAAAAGTGTAAGTGAAAATTACTAATAGTGTGAAAAATACCTTTACTAAATTAAGAGGCTAACCAAATAACGACATTAATAAGTGAAAAATATCTTTAGAATAAAGGAAGTACTACTAGTTAGTACGAGTTGTAAACTTGTAATATGGACATATAACTTTAAAGTTTGTTGTCCTGTTGTTTGGAAAAGGAGAGTAATTGATGAAGTGATGATGAAAGTTAGGTAAGGCCGTAAGGGGGTATAGAACAGAAACAAATATGTGATGGCTAACGATTACTTATAAGTTATAAGTCTCTTGTCCTGTCTTTTATTTTCAAGAAAAATTATAAATAAGAAAAAAAAAGAATGTGATCTAACTTCCATGGGTTCATGTAATAATAAAGTGTTGCCGAATTCCTGGTATAATTTAGTGCATGATAACAAAACCCCCGAAACCATGCCAAATTTGTGTATAGTAGGTCCTATTTAATTAGAGGCAGAGTGAGGGCAAAACGAATTGCATTTTCAGGAAAAGTATCAATTGAAGAATATATTATTTTTAATTTGGATGAATTTCTAGACTTGGTAACGTATGAAGTTGAATCTAAAATATTATATGCCACTTTTTGTATACCACTATTTTTCATTGGTTGTTGTTATTATTATTATTGTCTACCACTTTATAATTAAATTTTAAAACACTTTTTAATCAATCAATAGAAATTAATGACACACAAATGATACACAAAAATGAGACAGAAAATTTAAATCCTATAGGATATGATATCTCAACATATATTTCCAAAATATCAATTTTTTATAATATTATCTTGTGCATAATTAAAGACAATGATCAAACTTTTGGTTGATAAATGTGAAAGTCAATTGTATATTATGAGAAACAGAAGTATTAGTAATAATTAATGTATAGTGTAAAACAAAGACTTTTTTTTATTTATGGTCATCCCTTACCGCTTTTAAATTTCTTTGTAATGTCTCTTAATAAACTAGTGTGAAACTGTTTCGTTTAATCATAACAATTCAACAAAAACTACAGAAAATTTGAACCGAACAGATACATAGTAGTACCGTGTTGCCTTAAAAATGCACAAGTACGATAAACTTTGTTTAGTTGTGTAGAAAATATAATTGCTAATTTAGCTGAAAAGGTGTCTGTAGACTGTAGTAAGCCAGTAAGGGAATTGATTCAGTAAACCCTAGTTAGAAAACGATTATGTCACATAGATGACCGTTAGTTAGCTGATCCTAATAGGTATTACTTAAGCTATTTCAGTCAGTTAACAAAGAACTTTCATTATAAAAATAATATTATGCACCAAAATGGAAAACTAGTTAATGTTTTGTTGTATATTTGGATTGTGCAGATATCACAGCTTACACCATACAGAGAAAGACTGTAACTTCTGTCTATTTATGCCTATTTATGATCTACTTGGCAATACTCTCAACGGCAAGTCTTGGGAAATTCAGAAGCAAATAAGTCTAAATTCAGGTTAGGAAACAATTGAGAACTTTTTTAAGATTTTATCTGAACCAATCTTTCTTAAAATGTGAAAAATGCATTCACTTCTCATGTGTTCTTTGTCATCTTCCTCCTTAGCTTTTTTCTCACATTAATAGCGCCATGCTAGGAGTGTTGAAAAGGGCAAAGATTACTTTATCATTGGCTCATATAGGAAGCAAATTTTATGTGTACATACTTGAAGGGGTCATAAACTCATAACATGTGCACCAGGCCAGGCCAGTACCACCATGTCACCATATACCCTACCTATTAATCATTGTAGAGATCATCTCTTGGTCCTTTATTTCAGTAAAGAAGAAAATATGATAACATGTGATTGATTTGGAATGGAATATATATACATGTTCACACTAATGCTAACAATTTTCTTGTCACAAAATATAAGAAAAGGGATAAAGATTTATGAAAAGAAAAGTCTAACACGCGTGACAGCCTGACATGTAAGAGAAAGAAATAAATAAAACTCCAAATAAGATAAAAACACAAGTAAAAATTTTCATGAAACATTTAATTTTTTACAAGTGTTAAACTTATTGAGAAACAACGGGAGTATATAAGATCATTATTCCCACGGTTTCAATATATTGATGAATGCATTTATTCTTCATATAATTTTTTTACTACTAATATCTTTGATAGTTGCACATTAATAAAATTATAGAATATTAAGTTTTTTCTAAATATACATTAAGACAATTCTATAATATACCATATTATAATTCTTGTCCTCATATGTTAGTGAAATTAAAATAGATGACCAAAGTTGATGAACTTTAACTTTGAAATAATGACATGAATTCAATTTTTTGTGAGACAGAATCTTTTTATTTGTTTTCTTTAAAGGATGAAATTGATCGACTATCGAACCAATTGATCGGATTTCTTTCTTCAAATTCTGTAGCATGTTTTCGTCGAAGCATCCTCAATACAAAAAAAATTAGTTTACATATATACAAAAAAGAAGTAGGTAAATGTATATTTTAGCACATATTGATTCAAAAAGAATAACATATGGATCTCACAAATACAGGGAAAAATGTGAAGGTGCCAGAGTTTGTGTTCTTAGCACATATAGTTGACATATCATCCGCAATGCATGTCCCATTTTTGTTCCGCGCATATGCCTCGTTCCCCTTTTCCATGCGGTGGTTCCTCTTGCCTGTTTGGCTACCTACATTCTTAGTGATGTGCATGATGTGGGCATGGGCCAAACCCTTCTCGGTGTCCTTCTATAATCTCCGCGACAAGTTGCACCATACTTGGGTCGTCCCTAGGTTTGGTTTCCAGGTACATATATTTCCTTCATCTCTCAAGTCTCAACATATAAATATAGTCATTTTCAGATTATGCACCTAGCTACATTGACTAAGTGTAACGACACAAGTTTTATTATACTATATTGGTATTCTTAGTGTCGAACATATTTGCCTGTTTTAAAAGTAAAAACTTGGATGGATCGGATTTACAATAAGTTATTGTGCACCGAAAACCATATTATATCGTCTTTTTTCATTTGATATAGTCAGTTTTCGTTTGACATAGTCAATTTTCATTTGACATAATCACCTTTTATATAGTAGTTTTTGTATGATATAGTCAGTTTTTTTATGATATAATCGGGTTTTTTCTAATATAGTCAGTTTTTGTGTGATAAACTCATTTTGGGTGCACAATAAATTATTGTGAACCCGGTCCACCCAAGACATTTTGTTACTTTAATTTAAATAGTTGCACTAAACTTTTTTGTGTTTTTCTGTTGTCTCTTGGACAGTATTTCTTGCCATTTGCAACGAAAGGAATCAACAAGCAAATAGAGCAAGCTATACTTAAGGCAGATAGAATGGGTGTCAAGGTTCTTAGCCTAGCGGCCCTCAACAAGGTGTGAAGTTGTACTTTTTTTTGGTTTTTTTTGTCAACTTTCAAATGTTCATTAGTGAAATGTTTAATTTGATTTTTTTTTTGCCTCATTTTATTTTCTTTTCTCATCAATCTGATAATTAAAATTTGTATAATTTGCAGAATGAGGCTCTGAATGGTGGAGGAACATTGTTTGTTAACAAGCATCCTAACCTAAGAGTACGAGTTGTTCATGGCAATACATTGACTGCTGCAGTTATTCTTAATGAAATTCCAGATGATGTGGAGGAAGTGTTCCTAACTGGGGCAACCTCGAAGCTTGGAAGAGCCATTGCCCTTTATCTATGTCGTAAGCATGTGCGAGTTTTGGTGAGTACTACTCTAGGCCTCTAGTTATACAAATTTTCCTTCTTACGCAAAAATATACAAAATAGGAAGTGATATGATATGAGTACAATGTGACCAAGCAAATTTAGCAAAGGTTTACTTGTGGCAATCATGATATGAGATCCATGGCTAAATTGTCCTCAGTTGCATTGTACAACTTATTGAATGCAGCACTTTGCGAGACCCTATAAATACTACTTCGAATAACCGAAAAAAGTTATCCATTACACTGAATTGGATTATCCACTGTCACACATAATGTTAATATGTGAATTTACTCTCATCGGAAATTTCCTTCAATCAAACTAGCTAGAGCTGTATGTTACACAACTAATCTTGACTCATATGAACTTACCTGGTTTTTTTTCATCAAAAACAAGTCAAAATAAAATGAATTGAGCCTACCTAGTTGGTTAAAAGCTGGAAAGTCTTTAGGATACAGCACGAAAACATGACATGAACCGGATACGTAAAAAATGGGTTAGTATCGAGGATCTCGAACCTCTTTAATTAAACGGGTCAACACGATACGACACGTCTTATTAGATGGTTTGGGTTAGTGTTGAGATTTCCAACACTAAGATGACACGATTGAATCCCTTTAACACAATTTCTAAACAAAATTAGGATTTTTGTCTAGAATATTGGTTCAAAATTGCCAAAAACCAGCTTAACACGACACGAACCAGACACGAAAAAGTGGGTTAGTGTGGGAAATCTCGACACGTTCAAAAATGGATTGGGTTTGTGTCAAGGATTTTACAACCGTTTATATTTGACATGAACATGAACATGATACAAACACGAACTTTCGCTAGCTCTAATTGACATGTATACAAGGCAAATAAACATGGATGTTAATCTTTGGGGACTATGAGTACTAGTCGGAGGACCAAACCAACATTTATTGGATTGGGGGTTGGTTTATTTGTTGGTTAATTCCTTAGCTGGCTGGTCCTCAATGATGAAGATATATATAATTTTGCTGTTGTTGCATGTGCATTGAAATTCATATTCACTTTTCACCTACCATGTAGACCTAAGACCTTTAACTTTAAATTGTGTCATTGCATATAGTCCAAAATTTTGAAGGTTTGTAATAGCGATAGCAAGAATTGTGGTTGATCACAGTGGCGGACCCAGGAATTTGAATCTGGGGATACGGAGTTACGGACGTACAACAAATACAAAAATAGTAGAAAAAAGTTCATAAAAATTGTTCAATACATAAGTCTTAAAAACCAAAATATCCATAGTCATACAACCAATTTTGTTAAAAAAATACCTTCCGATGATCTCTTTCTTTTGAAAATGAATTGTCGAAGATCGGGTTGCTTAACTAGCTTTCCCTTGGATTTACTTGACTTGGGTGTATCATTTGTCATTTCCTAATTGAATTCATAAAATTAATTGTCAATTTCAATTTCGAATTTCAATAAGCAAACCCTAACTAATTAATCAACAATGTCCAAATTAAAACATGAATGGAACATCTCCTCCCACAATTGAATATCCTCAAAGAGCAGAATCATAAGTACTTCCATTTATAGACACAAAAATATACTTCATATTCAAACAAACTGATCTAATTATGCAATGTCCGCAAAAAATCGCATTCACAGCAAATGTAAATTAAAAGCTCAATCCGAAAAGTCGAGTTCAAGTAGATCTCAGTAAAACATGAATTCATTACACAATAAACCAATTAAAATCATATCAAATCATTCAAAACTCAAATTCAAACCCTAACACATTGAAAACAGAGAAATTGAAAAAAGAGAAACAAATTAACTCAGCTAAGTCACCGTCTCACCGAGTTGGCGAAGAACGCCAACAAGGCCAGCCATTGCAACACCTTCAAGAAGAGCTTCAGGATCCTAACTAATATGATCAAGATTAGTTCATATATCTATATTCTAGTACTATATAGCAGAAAAATTTGTCTTTGTTTCTTACTACTTTTATGTTGTATTTACAATTAGTTTATGTAATAACATTGCAGATGTTAACTCTATCAACTGAGAGGTTTCAAAAAATTCAGAAAGAAGCTCCAGTGGATTGCCAGAAATACTTGGTACAAGTGACCAAGTACCAGGCAGCCAAGAACTGCAAGGTAAATCAATTATAAACAAAAAATAATAATGAACCAAGATAATAGATGAATAATTACAGGAAAATGATATATGTAGCACTTAGAGTTGCATGTAAGAAACATGAAAGTGAACATATTAAGCAATAACTAGAAATCATCAACTTTACCGATTGACACGTGACTTTCTCATAAATTACTAAGTTAATACCGTTTTAGAACTTGTATATGATTCTAATTGTTGGGTTTTAGGGCTACCTAAATCAAACCCAATAATAAAACCTATACACATCTAGGTTTGAATGTTTTATTATGTACTAATCTATCTATATTTTTCCATTGTGGTGTCTGCATCGAAAACTATTTTATATTAAAAACATATTTAACTATAAATAGAATTTATTCACCATTCAAATTGAAAAATTATTCACCTTAACACTATATATAAGCACCAGTTCTATGGAAATATAATATTTTGATCCAATGATTGAAGTCTATAAATTTATAAATGGATGCGGAATAATTGTAGATCTTATAATATGCATAATTATTTGGACCATAGGTCTACACACGTCAAAGTTAGGACCATAAAATAACATGAAAATATATTTGCATTTTGTTGCAGGCATGGATTGTTGGAAAGTGGATCACACCAAGAGAGCAAAGCTGGGCACCACGCGGGGCCCATTTTCATCAATTTGTGGTTCCACCAATCTTGCATTTTAGGAGAGATTGCACGTATGGTGATCTTGCTGCCATGAAACTACCCCAAGACGTCCAGGGTGTTGGCAGTTGTGAGGTAATTAAGCGCCATTTATTCCACAAATTATACACCAATTCTACGTATGTATATTGCATGCATGTTGTTACACCTACTAGTGGGTCCTGATGACAACCCGGTAGGTCAGGCCCAGATGACCCATGGGCTGCACCAGTGTATCTAAGAGAAATCGTTTGGTTTGATTTGGTCTTGCGTCAGCTTAGAGCCTTAGATCCTCCTTGACTTGCTTATCAATTATCACAATTATTGTAAGGATGGCAACAGATAGGGTCTGAGTAGGGTCTAGTAAGATCGTTATCCATACTCTATTATTTGTCGACTCATAAACTACATGTACATAGTGTTTGAAAAATAGATCTGTGTCCATACCCATAAGTATTTAATCTTTTATTATTACGCCAAGATATATTCTTGAATAGTTTTGTTGATAATTTCATACTATACACTTAAATAGATCTAGATATTTGTTGTTCTAACTTTTGGATCAAACGTATATAAATGCAGTACACGATGGACAGAGGAGTTGTTCATGCTTGTCATGCTGGTGGAGTGGTTCATTCTCTAGAAGGCTGGACACACCACGAGGTTGGTGCCATTGATGTCGACAGAATTGATGTTGTATGGAAGGCTGCAATGAAATACGGTTTCAAACCTGTTTAGGGCTTGAAATATGCTCATGGATCAAAGTGAATAATTCAAAAGGGAAAAATTGAACCCCGAAATTTCAATGATCCAAGTGATTGCAAGTTTCCATTTCTTTTAGAAAAGTTTTTTTTTCAATTTTAATACTCTTTTAGGGCTAGGTCTCACTATTATTCTAGCTTTATATTTGTTGCATGTATCTATGTACTCCCAAAACAGTACAGAACGTTAGATGACAATACTGAAGTATTTTATTCATTGGGTCTGTTTGGCAATACTAGCTAAAACGAAACTGAAATTGATAAGTTAGCTGAAACTGATAAGGTATAGCTGAAACTAATAAGGTGCTGAAACTGATAAGGTAGTTGATTAGTTTAACTGTTTGGCAGAACTATTTGCATAAGTTGATAACAAATTCTTATGCGTAGCCGGCCCTATAAAACTTGTATCCTTTGGGTATATCAATTATCATATGACAGTGCAAGACCCATGTAACCCCTATAATTTGACCACTTATTGCTGCTAAACCATGCTACTTGTCTATGACGAACATGATATAAATGCAACACAGATTCAAAAACTATTCAATAAAAAAGAATCCTATTCCTAATCACAAGAAGAAAAAACCTCAATCCTCACACTATTGAAACATAAGGGGATCCAGGAAAATAAATCATAAACAAGAAAAGAAAAGAATGTGCTTTCACTCGGAAGAAAAAAAAAAATAAAAATTTGTGCTCTGTTGGTACATCGATTCTTGACATATATATACTTCCAAGATGGTGGATTAAATCTAGATCATTGACCAACAAAAGCATTTGGCTCTATGCGACATTTTTATGGTTTTGCAGTAGTGAAGTTTTGTTCTTCTTAAACAATTACCAGTACCCAACTCATTTCTCCAGCTATTTCCAACAACTGGCCATTATCGATCAATTTCGTATCATAAATTTCAAAGCCCAGTACCCAATTCATTTATCAATGAAGGAATAGAGGGGAAAGCAGCAATAGAGGAGCAGCAGTAGAGATCAGAGAGAAACGTTAAAGTTGAGATAAGTTGGGAAGATTTCCTAAGATTTCAGGTAGTTGATTTTGAAACGTTAAAATTTTAACCTTATCAATTTCAGTCATTTTAGCACCTGAAATTTTATTTTAGATACTTCCCAAACACTCCTAATTCATTTTAGCACCTAAATATTTTAGCACCTTATCATTTTAGGCACCTAAAGTGGTTCCCAAACAGACCCATTCAATATAATTACCATTATTATACACGGGTATGGAATCTATGATTTGTTCAGAAGGAGGTACCTAATGAACAACCCAATAGGCAACATTAGGGTATCTGGAGTTTGGGATAATCAATAATGAGAAGTCGCATCTTGAACAAGTACTTGGACATCAAGTACGCACAATTCTTGGATCAATTTAATGTAATTCATAAGCATTGTTTAGCATCTACTATAGAGTTGGTCTTTACGTGTACAATCTTTCCGAGAGCCTACTGTAAGTCGCATAAATGATACATGGGGTGCCTAACATTTATAATCGTTCTTTAACGAGTTAATTGACCTGTCTTAATGGGGTATTTCGATCCCCTTCGCTAATTCTATCGTGCACACGTCCTCACGATGAGCACGTGCACACGAGGAAAATATGATCACTTTAAATGAATACGCTCAATGCCGACATCATTTTACTGAAATTGGTTTTTGGGCAACTTTCTCTCTCCTCCACTTTATTGACTTTGCATTTAATTTATTTCTCTGAAACTCTTCTTTTCTCTCTTCTGATTTGTGTCTCCTCTTAATAGTTTTCTCTCTCCTGATTTTCTATCTCTCACTTGTTTTATATTCTTATATTGCTTCATAAGACATATTTTCCATTTCTCTCTCTCTCTCTCTATTGATTTTCTCTAATCTGAAGTTTATTTACAAAGATGGTATGTTCAGTCTAGGGGCAGCTATTGCTCATAGTGCTATTAAATGTAGTTCATATAGAGGGATCATATGTTCAGGCTAGTGATTATATTCAACACCTGATTATATCATGACAAATGTATATGAATATTTTTCTCTCTTGTTTTTTTGTTTCTCTCTCCTGCTTTTTTTGTCCTCTGCTCTCTTTTTTCTCTCAAGATTTGCACTAGTGGAAAAAACATCAAGTGCTCCGGTTAAAAACCGTACAAGTGCTCCGTATTTGACCCGTAGCAAACGCCATACGAGCACTTGAGCATTTATCAAGTGCTCCGGTTTTCAACCGGAGCATTTAGATTCACAAGTGCTCCGGTTGTTTTAAAAACCGGAGCACTTGTGAATTTTATATGCTCAAAATAAGGTAAGTGCTCCGGTTTATAAGGAAAAACCTGAGCACTTGTGAAACCAAGTGCTCCGGTTTTGCCATTTAACCGGAGCACTTGAGCGTTTTTAAAAAAAAAAAAATTTAACCTGGTATCCCTACTTAGCAATAAAGGAAAACTAAATAGAGGGAAGATGAGGAATGAGGGAATGTGAAAGAAGAAATAAGTAAGAAAGATCAACAAAGCTAATTGAATCAAATAAATCTCATATGCAGTTAACAAAGTTAATTGAATCAAATTAAAGTAAAATGAAGTCAAACAAAGCTAAGTGAATCAACTGAGGCATATTATGCTGGTGTTGAATAATACGAGTGAAGAAGACGAAGATGAAGGAGTAGAGAGAAAGAAGTCGAACCGTTTCACAAAATCACAACATATTAACGTAATATACATTCAATTCAAGATTTCAAGCCAAAAACATCGACATTTAGCCAAAATAAGAAAAAAACCCTAAAGGTCGACAAATAAGAAAAAAAATGAAAAGTGCGAGATACCCTAAGTAGCAGACAGCGGTGCGGTAACCGGCGGAGGCATCTCAGTTCGTCGTCCTCGATTGGTAGGTTGTGTTCCATTCGACAGTGCTCCGTTTATCAAGTGCCTTGTGCACAGCAGTTGAAGACTTGAAGTATTGAAGAAACCAATTGAGAGCTTCCTGAGACCAATTGAGAGGACGACGGAAGTGAAGGATGATGGAGGAGGTTCGGCGGAGGGAGGGACGGAACGAGACAGTAGAACAAGAGGGAGGAGGGTTTCTTTTCTTGAGGAACGAGAGGGAGGAGGGAGGGAAAATTAAAGTGAGCGAAGTCCATAGTTGAAAATTATTTTAAAAAGTAGATAAATTATTTGGAGGAAAACTTTTGCAAGTGCTTGGGTTGACTACGGAGCACTTATTCACAAGCGGAGCACTTGACACCAAGTGATTTGGTTGACTATTCGACCAGAGCACTTGTGCATTTTTTATATTAAAAATTTCACAAGCGCTTGGGTTGATTAGTCAACCGAAGCACTTGACAAGTAGCACAAGGAGTTTTTTCCACTAGTGTTGTGTCTCCTCAATCTATTAGTCAATTGTTCATTGTATGTCAACTAATGTTTGTACGTGAAAGCTATATGTTCTCAGAATATTCAACATTATGTTCACATTAATTAACGTAGTTAATTATAAAGTGATGTTCATTCGATTTTATCATATGTTCCCCGTAATTTCTCAAATGTTGGCGAGTTGATTTGAGTTATTTGAAATTCAGCTTGAAAACTCAAGAGAAACTCGAAAACACATTTACTAATTGCAACTAAGAGTAAAATGCTTAAATCCAACATATTTTCTACCCTAGGGGTACTAATCAGATGAGACAACTTAAGAGCTACTCGAGAATGACGCGAGAGAACTCAACTCGGTCAACAATGGACTCGAGTGAGCTTGACTCAACTCGAGAATTTAGTGAGTTAGCTCGACACCCTTATTGTAATAGCCCATATTGTTAAGCAGGTTTATCAAGAGCTAATTATTTATCTTAGCTTAATTATGATATTTTTATAAGTAAGATAGATTTCAATGTTTTAAGACAAAAAGGAACAACAATGTCATAATTGTTAAATTATGTCCTCTTATATGGTTTTATGATTGATATTTTGATCTTAGGAAAATAAAAGGAAAAAAACATTAATCTTTCTCTCTCTTTTGATCTCGTGGCTTTATATGGGAATGCCACCTTATTGTTTTGGTGTCCAAATTTCATCTCATCTCAAGAAAATACATGGAACCCAAACCCCAACCCATTTTTCTCTCATTCACCGTCCTTCTCCTTTTTCCTCTAATAGCGTCCCTTTTTGATGTCGCCTCTGCTAGCGACTTTGTCGAGCTCCGGTGCTGCTGCTGTAGGTTGCTCTTAGTCCCATTTCTCTTTCCTCTGCTCATGCGTTGCTACTGCCAATGGTGGTGCATGCCGCGAGGTGCAGCGCCACCGTGAGATGGTGCTCCGAGTATAGATTGTTGTTGCCGTTGTTCCGTACTCCTCTCGTTGGAAGGATTAAGCTAAGTTTTCCTCCTCCTCTTTTCAGTTTCAAGAATTTAAATCCCTCATGAAAATGGGTTTTATTCAAAAATCTAATTTCACAAATATATTGAGTTCTAAATCTTGCTTTTGATATGCAAAAATCAGTTTGTGATAGTTTGTTATACTTAAAGATTGAATCTTTTATCTTTATTTCATTGATTGAAGCTTACAATATGCAATGGTCCTTCTTAAGTAAGATTGTAAAATCTGATTTTTAAAAAATTATGTTGCTTGATTATATTCTCTATAAATTAGAATGGGGAATTAGAGTTATCATGTGGGATAGAAAATGTCAGTTGGTTAGTGAAATGATTTGTATATAAAGGTTTGTGGTTAGTTCATGAGAGAGTTCAGAAAGTATGAATAAGTCAATTTCTTTATCTAAAGTGTGGTGAGAATGGTTGTTATTGTTGCAATTATTTTGTGAGGTGATTGTTGGAGGATAGCTATGGAGATATATGATAAGTTAAGATGGAGATCAAGTCTATGATTCTTGGAGTATCAATATTACTATGAAAGGTACACACATGTCCTTCCACTTTCCAAATATATTATTGATATTCCGATCAATCATATAAACTATATAAGTTGATTTTGATATGTTTTCATAAGTTAAACTTGGGTTGTATTAAAAGTGGGATTTTGGTACTACATGGTTTGTAAATACATGTTTATGAGTTTTAAGACAAATGCAAAACTAAATTGCATGTTAAGTTCTATTGGCTATAAGTTATGTTGTTTTGAGACTCAATAGTATAAATTTGTTTGATGAACCATGTTTTGTGATATTAATAAGGCATGGACATTTGGTTCTAAATGAGAGTTTCACTATATTTTCAATATTTATAAGTTTGATTCTATGAGTTCAGTGAGTTATATATTATGGGAATGGATAAGGTTATTAAGCTCAATTATGATTTCAGAAAAGAGTTCGTTTATATATGGTCATAAATGTATAAACTTTATAAGAACATGATTTATGTAAGTTATTGAGAACCTCGGTATCACATCTTGTTAAGAATAATTCTTGTTGGAGTTTCGTGTATGAATTTCTAAGAAATCAATTATGATATTTGATTACCCATTTCGAAATACATGCATTAGAGGTTAGAATATATGGGTTCGGAGTTGTAGTTGTAATTTCGGAGTACGTTATAACATGAGTTTTGGAGGACTATTATTTGAGTATGAACATATGCGTGTAGTAAACTATGAACGAGTATAGTATGAACTGTTATTATAAGGAGAATAAGTTCAGATTAAAAAGGTGACATTATGTCATAGAAGGATACCACCAAGGACTATTTGAGGAATTTGGATTTTGTAATATTGGAAAGTTATGTCAAAGTAGTTGTGGGGCAAATTAGTAGATCGAAGAATTATGTTTTAAAATGTTAATTATTATTTGAAAAGTGGAGTTGGGTGATTGTGTAAGTTTTGGAGTGCCAACGTCAATTAATGGGTTAGTAGCCGATATAAAAATTATGTGGGCCTTAAAGATCAGACGACTATAAAAGTATATATTGAGAAGTATATATTAGGAATGAGAGACACTCAACGTTGGGACATAAAAGTTATATAAATGAGTTCTATAATAGTGATATCGATATAAAGGGGCTGGAGTGATAGTTTGGGGAGTATCAGACACTAAATTTGAATTATGTTGTCTAAGTCGAGGGAAGGTTATAACTGAGGTTGGAAACTTCTATTATGGGTATCAATGAGGAGTGCAAAAGAGCTTAGGAGTCTTATTTTCTAATTGGAAGAGTAAGGATAGGAAATGGGAAGGTGGGGAAGAGTATATTATGTATAAAAGTCAAGTTAGATATCTTAGGATGGTAATGTGGAAGTGGATTTCGAAAGTTCAACATTGATCTAAGGGTTAATAGAGTTGTTACAATAGGTTTGTGAGTCCAAGAGATGTTATAACCAAAATAAGTATTTGAGACAAAATATAAAATATTGAGAAGTAAGATTTGAAATGTGAAGGTCATATTAGAGATATAAAGGATCAAGATATGGGTGATGGTTCAAAAGAATATCAAATAGAGAAGTGTAACTTATAGTAATTAAGTTATGAAAGGTCATATCTGGAATTGGATTAAGTAAGAAAGTTTAAAGGTATAATTTTCTAATAAGATAAGTAGGGTTACGTAAATGGAAGTTAGGAGAAAGATAAATCTAGTGTGATGGAGAGTTTAGAAGTTAATGGTGTGTGTTGACATTGAAATAATAGAGTGTTAAGACTAATATGAACATCAAGTTTAGATATTTAGGGTTGTATGGTTATGAGTTATATAATTAAGATTGACCAAGATAATGAGTTTAAGTATATGTAATTATAAATTTTTGGATGGATAGTTGAGTCATGGAATAGTTGTTAATGATATAGAAATATGGAGTGAGATATCTTGACTTACAATAATAAACGTAGATGATTTATTATGATAAAATATGGTCATGGGAAATCTGAAATATTAATGTGATAAGTTAAGTTGGTCATACAAGTATCCTTCTAGCAATGTTGAGTTCATAGCTATTGGTCACAAATTTTCATTCTTCCTGTGAGTGTGCTGACAAAGATTAATAGTGTTTGCAGAAGTTTTTTATGGAGTGGGAAAGCAAATGCAATAAAAGGGGGCTATGTTAGGTGGGATCAGGTTTGTTCCCCTAAGGAACATGGTGGGTTGGGATTTAGAGATATAAGGAGGTGGCATACAGCTGCAGTAGGGAAATTGGTGTGGCACATTGGAGTGAATAAAGATGATTTATGGGTGAAATGGGTGCATACCATTTACATAAGGGGGCAGAATTGGTGGGATTTTCAGTCACCATCAAGTGCAAGCTGGATTATGAAATACTTGTGCAAGGTGAAAGAGGATCTGAAGAATTTACAAATTCAGACTTGGGATAGCAGTAACAATTATCAAATTAAGAAAGTCTACCAGATGATGCAACCTGAGGTAGAACGGGTGCATTGGGACAGAGGTGTTTGGAACAGGATGTCAGTTCCAAAACACAATTTCATCTTATGGTTGAGCATTCAGAGTAGATTACAGACGAGAGACAGACTTTACAAGCATGGAATTTGCCAGAATGTTAATTGTTGTATCTGTGAGCAGAGTACTGAAACTTATAATCATCTCTTTTTTGAGTGTATGTGCAGTAATCAGGTGCTAAGTGCAGTGTTGAGATGGATAGGTGTTAATGACAGAAGAAGAACATTACTACAATGGATTCTGTGGGCCCATAGAGGTTACAAAGGTTCAAGGGTGAAGAAAATGGTTCTCTGTACAGTTATTGCTGCAACCACATACCAGATTTGGAGAGTGAGGAATGAAGCCCAATGGAATTTACAAGCTTATAGTGTTAATAGAAGTGTAGAGTATATTCAATATACTGTAAATAAGGAATAGAGTGAAGTCTTGTATACCAAAGAATATAATGACCTATTGAGGTCTTCTGGTTTTTCTTTTGTTGCTTAGTGCTTTACTAAGATACAAGAGATAGGTTGTAAATGGGTTTTTTGGTTTGGAATATATACTTACTTACTTACCCAAAAAAAAAAAAGTTAAAGATGGGACTAAAACCGTTACGATGAAGGGGAAATTGCAAAAAGGAATTAGAGGAAATATTATGGTCTATAAAGTTAGAATACTATAGGTTATACGTGCTTAGTGTTTGGTCTCGGCAATAGTTCACCATCTTGTAAATCTTTGAGAAACATATGCTATATTTTGATTACGTTATCGGTTCCAATTGTGAAAAACATTTAATATCAAAATTTGTTTACTGTCAAATGACGTTAAGGAGATGAAGATAATTCGAGATTTCAGATTTTGAATAATGCTAAGTAATTTAGAATTGTGTAATGGATTTGGCATATAATTTCTAAGTCAAATCTCCATCATTTCCAAAGTATGTTTCCAAAAATGTTATGAACATGGATTTGTTATCTTATTATAAGATATGAATATATGTTGTAACAGCCCGCACTTCCGAGCTGCTAGCTAATCACACTTAAGATTCACTAATCACAATTAATCATTAAGTAAATCTCTTATTACATTTCCATGCGGCAAAACTTGACTCATATCTCCATCCTAGACATGTGGTTCTGGTTCAAGGCCTACAATGCCAAAACTCAATATATATATATATATATATATATATATATATATATATATATATATATATATATATATATATATATATATATATATATATATATATAAATACACTGAATGGAGCTATACAATAATATGCCATAAGAATTTTTTTGAGCTAACTATATAATCTCCACCATTGCTTATCAGAATATCATTTCACATAACGCCTATGTTCCATTATCCATTCTGCCGCTTTTATAATACCTGCAAAGTCACTAACAATAAACACTGCCCCCACCAGGACAGGTTCCAAGAAAAAATCAGCAAAACTGAGTACACACTGTCCAACCATAAAAATCATTTTGGTGGCTTAAAATGTATTTACAGATTTAAGTTTATCTTACGAGACTTTCGAAATCAAGATACAGAAAAGTCATAACCAAAAAGAATCATATAACAAATACTTCAATACAATTAATAATGTTACTTCTTGTTTCAAAATAATAATACGAATATCTCGTAACATAAGTTGTATATACCTCAATTAGCGGAACCATGAGAATTCAATAGAACTAATCCGATCTTGTAAAATCAACACCAACTCTAACATACTTTAAGTCACAAGAATATATCCCACTTCAGTGTGTCTGGTACAAAAACTTTCAATCCAATCTGTATACCGTAGCTAACTCCTGTCATGAATTCCTAACGAGTTTCTTGGTAAATCAATCCCATATTCGGCAGATAAATTCCATAACTTGGGTGAGTAAAAACATCACCTCGGAAATAGAGTTTGAAAAATTTTTCCACGAAACCATTTACATATTCAAATACATATTATATTTTCTTTCAGAAATCATATTAGACTGGGGAAGAGAACACGAATGGAGTTGCCTTCCAGGCGAATTCTCTAAACTTTTACAAGGGATGTCTCCCTCTTCCATGTACTGCTTGCAAGACTTTTCAGGACATGTCCCCAGAATATATACAGAATACAGAATATAGAAAATACAGATTGTTGTTCATCACCGCTCCGGCGGCTTCTTCCCCTTACAAACGAAATCAAAATACATAATTCACAATTCAATATTTTTCTGAAACTCAAATTCATAATCCTCGAGTCAGATATATCATTCAAACAGAATACATAATCGCATTTGGGTATAATTCAATCCCTTACAGACATTCATTTGCTAAAACCATCCAAATACAGATTTTTAAAGGAAATATAGTCCAAGCTTATTATAAATGAAGCTCAAAACGTAGCTTACTAATCAGAAAGTCAAAACAGAATTTAATCTTACATAACTTCATATCTTAGTTACAAAAGTTCTCTTAGAAATAACTTTTCATTTACTTTTTTTACAAAACAGATGCAGAGAGCTTACTCTATAACTTATCAAC
Organism: Beta corolliflora; assembly: GCA_947648045.1. Classification (NCBI taxonomy): domain Eukaryota; kingdom Viridiplantae; phylum Streptophyta; class Magnoliopsida; order Caryophyllales; family Amaranthaceae; genus Beta; species Beta corolliflora. The sequence continues at coordinate 2,099,604 of CANSZD010003171.1, forward strand.
TTACACTCCATCTAATACCCCAAAGGATTTATGGCCAACTTCCGTAATTATCATAAGTTCATCATATAGCTAAATCTTCCACAAGTCATAAGTTGTATTATATATAACATCTCCAAACCACTGTTTACTTTTGAAACCTCTAACCTTAAACTGTTCATCACCCAAGTAATCCCAAGCACGCAAAACTCATAATAAGATATATATCCTGAAATCTTGTATTATAGCCAGGCCTTTAACCCATATCTTCCAAAAGTTAAGTCCATATTCCTCAAATGATAACCAATATATGTAAAATCTTCTGTATCGTGAACATAATTCGGAATTTACATAGCAAGCTTGAATCAGAAACACTTGACTATTATAATATGTTCACATTCTCAATAACATTCTATAACTGAAACTATAGGTTCCATAAACTTATCAGTCCCATTGACTTAAGTTTATTACTCATTGCAAAGTATACGAAATCGCTCACAACATCTTATGCGTATATTGAGATTTATATCGTCAGTTCTTACTCAAATGCTTCTAATCAGCATACATACGTAATCTTCATATAATACCTTCGAATGTGGGTCATTGCTTAACTGATACTTTAGGCCTCAAAAACCAAATTCTTCAATACGAATTACGAAACAATGTTAACTTAGTATAACATAAGCTGATATCACTGGGTAACTTTTACTTCAAAATAAAACAAATTCACGAAGCCCAAATTATAAATATATCTCAAATCATTATCAGAGTTCAATGCTAAACTCATTATAATCAAATAATTGGCATTAAATCATTTCTTCCGAAATCAGATAAACATAGTACTTACGAATCACGCTTTCAAATAAGTTGAACTTTATAATCATAAATCCATAACAAATTTCAGTCAGAACTCGAATCCCTTTTAGGAAAATGTTCCAATAACACAAATACAATCTAGTTATAAGGTGGAGGAAAATGTGTACCTTTACTTAACCTTCAAATATTGCTAAAGCCCCAAAATTGCTCTTCAATAATCATTATTCTAGCTCAGATGATCTTGAACTCCGCATAATTTACAACAAAACAATAATTATCATTAGTAGCTATTCTCAATATCACACACACAATCTGATTAAACTTTACCAAGGTAATGCCTTCCTTGTAAACTAAACCCATAGACAAATTTTTATAATTCATTCACTCAATTCCCATACCTTCTCTATTCACAATAAGTTTAACAATACCACAATTACTCTTTATATACAAGTCCTCTTACCCAATTATTTGACAATCTTTCCCAGCTTACTTGAAATCTCCAATATCTCTCTTCTTTCCTCATATATTCTAAAATTAATTTCTTTGCAACCCATAAATATAATTTCAAACCAGATTCGATTATTAGAATTAATAACATAACTAATTTGTACAGCTTGTAAACGAAATACAAGTTTCTGATTTATGGTTTTATTATAAAATCCTTCAAATCAAAGTAGAGAACCATTGTGGAAGCATGATACAGAGATTCACAAACTGATTTTACTATAATCTCAAACCATATTTCACAAACTGATTTTACTATAATCTCAAACCATATTTCGAATTTCAATTCTTGAAAACTACAGAAACAAATTCAAAATTTTGATTATACCTTCATAAAGAGCTAAAGAACAATGGCACCAACAGACTAACAAAAACTTAAGAGAGTTGAAGAGTAGCAGCAGCGACGGTGAACATGGAGGAGTGGTTGGGGCGGCGAACAGCTCCGCCTAAATGCCCGCACAACAGCGGGAACACCAACATGCACAACCGAACTAGCAGGGACGAGAGGTTGTCGACGAAGAGTACCACAAATAACAGTAGCAGCACTGGTATAAATATCGCTGACGAAGAATGGCAGCAAGGCTGACCTTCTCAACAACAAAACTGAATATGAAAAGGGTGGAGCGAGAGAAAAAAAAAACACAAGAGTGAGATGAATTTGAGGGTTTTTTTGGGTTCCTTCACAATTTGAGATCTTAAAAGTATTTATAAGAGAATAATGGGAAATTCAAGATTTCTCTAGAGTTTCCCACAAGAGGCACGAGAGAAGAAGAGAGAGAAATGGGTTTTTACTTTTTTTTTTTTTAAGAAAAATTCATAAGGGCATTTTCGTAATATCAAATCATAGATCAAAAATCTTACTTTACTCCAAAATATAACTTAAAAGTATATTTGTAATTTTCAACAGCTAATTTAAAATAATAATTACAATTATCTTTTATTGAAAGCTGCTTAAAAACTGGGCTATTACAATCTACCACCCTTAAGATAAGTTTCGTCCTCGGAACTTGAAAACAGAAAACTTTTGAACATCTCAAAACAAATAAGTTCACATAACTCTTTTTTTTTAACGGAAATCAAATCACTTCACTTCTTAACTTAACTCCAATACCTCGAAAGATTTGCATCCCAAACAAATAATCAATATTCTCGAATCTAAAGTCTCCACAATCTCAATCAATATAACTCAATCTTTCTCCAATAGCCACTCAAAGCTAAACCCCAATAGACTTTTTCACTTTTGCAAATTTCACAACACTCAACCTTCAATTTCTCAATTTCTATTCCTTAATTCTTCACCGCTAATAACCAAATCAATTTCAAACAATCCCAAAAATCTTTCTTAAACTCATATACCATGATATGAAGATCACGACAACTCTAAACAACCATGCTCTGATACCACTTGTAACAGCCCGCACTTCCGACCTGCTAGCTAATCACACTTAAGATTCACTAATCACAATTAATCATTAAGTAAATCTTTTATTACATTTCCATGCGGCAAAACTTGACTCATATCTCTATCCTAGACCTGTGGTTCAAGGCCCACAATGCAAAAACTCAATATATATATATACATTGAGTGGATCTATACAATAATATGCCATAAGACCTTTTTTGAGCTAACTATATAATCTCCACCATTGCTTATCAGAATATCATTTCACATAACGCCTATGATCCATTATCCATGCTGCCGCTTTTATAATACCTGCAAAGTCACTCACAATAAACACTGCCCCCACCAGGACAGGTTCCAAGAAAAAAATTAGCAAAACTAAGTACACACTGTCCAACCATAAAAATCATTTTGGTGGCTTAAAACGTATTTACAAATTTAAGTTTATCTTACGAGACTTTCAAAATCAAGATACAGAAAAGTCATAACCAAAAAGAATCATATAACAAATACTTCAATACAATTAATAATGTTACTTCTTGTTTCAAAATAATAATACGAATATCTCGTAACATAAGTAGTATATACCTCAATTAGCAGAACCATGAGAATTCAATAGAACTAATCCGATCTTCTAATATCAACACCAATTCTAACATACTTTAAGTCACAAGAATATATCCCACTTCTGTGTGTCAGGTATAAAACTTTCAATCCAATCTGTATACCGTAGCTAACTCCTTTCATAAATTCCTAACGAGTTTCTTGGTAAATCACTCCCATATTCGGCAGATAAATTCCATGACTTGGGTGAGTAAAACATCACCTCGGAAATAGAGTTTGAAACAATTTTCCACGAAATCATTTACATATTCAAATACATATTATATTTATTAGACTGCGGAAGAGAACACGAAAAGAGTTGCCTTCCAGGCGAATTCTCGAAACTTTTACAAGGGATGTCTCCCTCTTCCATGTACTGCTTGCAAGACTTTTCAGGACATGTCCCCAGAATATATACAGAATACAGATTGTTGTTCATCACAGCTCCGGCGGCTTCTTCCCCTTACAAACGAAATCAAAATACATAATTCACAATTGAATATTTTTCTGAAACTCAAATTCATAATCCTCGAGTCAGATATATCATTCAAACAGAATACATAATCGCATTTGGGTACAATTCAATCCCTTACATACATTCATTTGCTAAAACCATCCAAATACAGATTTTTAACGGAAATATAGTCCAAGCTTATTATAATTGAAGCTCAAAACGTAGCTTACTAATCAGATTGTCAAAATAGAATTTAATCTTACATAACTTCATATGTTAGTTACAAAAGTTCTCTTAGAAATAACTTTTCATTTACTTTTTTTTTACAAAACAGACGCAGAGAGCTTACTCTATAACTTATCAACTTACACTCCATCTAATGTCCCAAAGGATTTATAGCCAGGCTATTAACCCATATCTTCCAAAAGTTAAGTCCATATTCCTCAAATGATAACCAATATATGTAAAATCTTCTGTATCGTGAACATTATTCGGAATTTACATAGCAAGCTTGAATCAGAAACACTTGACTATTATAATATGTTCAGATTCTCAATAACATTCTATAACTGAAACTATAGGTTCCATAAACTTATCAGTCCCATTGACTTAAGTTTATTACTCATTGCAAAGTATACGAAATCGCTCACAACATCTTATGGGTATATTGAGATTTATATCGTCAGTTCTTACTCAAATGCTTCTAATCAGCATACATACGTAATCTTCATATAATAACTTGGAATGTGGGTCATTGCTTAACTGATACTTTAGGTCTCAAATCCCAAATTCTTCAATACGAATTATGAAACAATGTTGACATAGTATAACATAAGCTGATATCACTGGGTAACTTTTACTTAAAAATAGAGCAAATTCACAAAGCCCAAATTATAAATATATCTCAAATCATGATCAGAAATCAAGGCTAAACTCATTATAATCAAATAATTGGCTTTAAATCATTTCTTTCCAATTCAGATAAACATAGTACTTACGAATCACGCTTTAAAATAAGTTGAACTTTATAATCTTAAATCCAGAACAAATTCAAGTCAGAACTCGAATCCCTTTTAGGAAAATGTTCCAATAACACAAATACAATCTAATTATAAGGTGGAGGGACAATGTGTACCTTTACTTAACCTTTAAATATTGCTAAAGCCCCAAAATTGCTCTGCAATAATCCATTATTCTAGCTCAGATGATCTTGAACTCCTCATAATTTACCACAAGACAATAATTATCATTAGTAGCTATTCTCAATATCACACACACAATCTGATTAAACTTTACCAAGGTAATGCCTTCCTTGTAAACAAAACCCATAGACAAATTTTTATAATTCATTCACTCAATTCCCATACCTTCTCTATTCACAATAAGTTTAACAATACCATAATTACTCTTTATATACAAGTCCTCTTACCCAATTATTTGACAATCTTTCCCAGCTTACTTGAAATCTCCAATATCTCTCTTCTTTCCTCATATATTCTAAAATTAATTTCTTTGCAACCCATAAATATAATTTCAAACCAGATTCGATTATTAGAATTAATAACATAACTAATTTGTACAGCTTGTAAACGAAATACAAGTTTATGATTTATGGTTTTTTTTATAAAATCCTTCAAATCAAAGTAGAGAACCATTGTCGAAGCATGATACAGAGATTCACAAACTGATTTTACTATAATCTCAAACCATATTTTGAATTTTAATTCTTGAATACTACAGAAACAAATTCAAAATTTTGATTATACCTCCATAAAGAGCTAAAGAACAATGGCACCAACAGACTAACACAAAACTTAAGAGAGTTGAAGAGTAGCAGCAGCGACGGTGAACAGGGAGGAGTGGTAGGGGCGGCGAACAGCTCCGCCAGAATGCCCGCACAACAGCGGCAGCACCAACATGCACAACCGAACTAGCAGGGACGAGAGGTTGTCGACGAAGAGTACCACAAACAGTAGCAGCACCGGTATAAATACTGCTGACGACGAATGGCAGCAAGGCTGACCTACACAACAACAAAACCGAAGACGAAAAGGGTGGAGCGAGTGAAAAAAACACAAGAGTGAGATGAATTTGAGGGTTTTTTTGGGTTCCTTCACAATTTGAGATCTTCAAAGTATTTATAATAGAATAATGGGAAATTCAAGATTTTCTAGAGTTTCCCACAAGAGGCACGAGAGAAGAAGAGAGAGAAATGGGTTTTTACATTTTTTTAAAATTCATAAGGGCATTTTTGTAATATCCAATCATAGCTCAAAAATCTTACTATACTCCAAAATATAACTTAAAAGTATATTTGTAAATTTTTAACAGCTAATTTAAAATAATAATTACAATTATCATTTAATGAAAGCTGCTTAAAAACTGGGCTATTACACTCTACCATCCTTAAAAGAAGTTTCGTCCTCGAAACTTGGAAATATAAAACTTTTGAACATCTCAAAACAAATAAGTTCACATAACACATTTTTTTTTTAACGGAAATCAAATCACTTCACTTCTTAACTTAACTCCAATACCTCGATAGATTTGCTTCCCAAACAAATAATCAATATTCTCGAATCCAAATTCTCCACAATCTCAATCAATATAATTCAATCTTTCTCCAATAGCCACTCAAAGCTAAACCCCAATAGACTTTTTCACATTTGCAAATTTCACAACACTCAACCATCAATTTCTCAATTTTTATTCCTTAATTCTTCACCGCTAAAAACCAAATCAATTTCAAACAATCCTAAAAATCATTCTTAAACTCATATGCCATGATATGAAGATCACGATAATTCTAAACAACCATGCTCTGATACCACATGTAACAGCCCGCACTTCCGAGCTGCTAGCTAATCACACTTAAGATTCACTAATAATAATTAATCATTAAGTAAATCTCTTATTACATTTCCATGCGGCAAAACTTGACTCATATCTCTATCCTAGACCTGTGGTTCACGGCCCACAAAGCAATAACTCAATATATATATATATACACTGAATGGATCTATACAATAATATGCCATAAGAATTTTTTTGAGCTAACTATATAATCTCCACCATTGCTTATCAGAATATCATTTCACATAATGCCTATGATCCATTATCCATTCTGTCGCTTTTATAATACCTTGAAAGTCACTAGCAATAAACACTACCCCCACCAGGACAGGTTCCAAGAACAAAATCAGCAAAACTGAGTACACACTGTCCAACCATACAAATCATTTTGATGGCTTAAAACGTATTTACAGAATTAAGTTTATCTTTCGAGACTTTTGGAATCAAGATACAGAAAAGTCATAACAAAAAAGAATCATATAACAAATACTTCAATGCAATTAATAATGTTACTTCATGTTTCAAAATAATAATACGAATATCTCGTAACATAAGTAGTATATACCTCAATTAGTGGAACCATGAGAATTCAATAGAACTAATCCGATCTTCTAAAATCAACACCAACTCTAACATACTTTAAGTCACAAGAATATATCCCACTTCTGTGTGTCAGGTATAAAAACTTTCAATCCAATCTGTATACCGTAGCTAACTCCTTTCATAAATTCCTAACGAGTTTCTTGGTAAATCACTCCCATATTCGGCAGATAAATTCCATAACTTGGGTGAGTAAAACATCACCTCGGAAATAGAGTTTGAAATAATTTTCCACGAAACCATTTACATATTCAAATACATATTATATTTTCTTTCAGAAATCATATTAGACTGGGGAAGAGAACACGAATAGAGTTGCCTTCCAAGCGAATTCTCTAAACTTTAACAAGGGACGTCTCCCTCTTCCATGTACTGCTTGCAAGACTTTTCAGGACATGTCCCCAGAATATATATAGAATACAGAATATACAGAATACAGAATATACATAATACAGATTGTTGTTCATCACCGCTCTGGCGGCTTCTTCCCCTTACAAACGAAATCAAAATACATAATTCACAATAGAATATTTTTCTATAACTCAAATTCATAATCCTCGAGTCAGGTATATCATTCAAACAGAATACATAATCGCATTTGGGTACAATTCAATCCCTTACAGACATTCATTTGCTAAAACCATCCAAATACAGATTTTTAACGGAAATATAGTCCAAGCTTATTATAATTGAAGCTCAAAACGTAGCTTACTAATCAGAAAGTCAAAATAGAATTTAATCTTACATAACTTTATATCTTAGTTACAAAAGTTCTCCTAGAAATAACTTTTCATTTACTTTTTTTACAAAACAGATGCAGAGAGCCTACTCTATAACTTATCAACTTACACTCCATCTAATATCCCAAAGGATTTATGGCCAACTCCAGTAATTATCATAAGTTAATCATATAGCTAAATCTTCCACAAGTCATAAGTTGTATTATATATAACATCTCCAAACAACAGTTTACTTTTGAAACCTCTAACCTTGAACTGTTCATCACCCAAGTAATTTCAAGCACGCAAAACTCATAATAAGATACATATCCTGAAATCTTGTATTATAGCCAGACCTTTAACCCATATCTTCCAAAAGTTAAGTCCATATTCCTCAAATGATAACCAATATATGTAAAATCTTCTGTATCGTGAACATAATTCGGAATTTACATAGCAAGCTTGAATCAGAAACACTTGGCTATTATAATATGTTCAGATTCTCAATAACATTCTATAACTGAAACTATAGGTTCCATAAACTTATCAGTCCCATTGACTTAAGTTTATTACTCATTGCAAAGTATATGAAATCGCTCACATCATCTTATGCGTATATTGAGATTTATATCGTCAGTTCTTACTCAAATGCTTCTAATCAGCATACATACGTAATCTTCATATAATACCTTCGAATGTGGGTCATTGCTTAACTGATACTTTAGGTCTCAAAAACCAAATTCTTCAATACGAATTACGAAACAATGTTGACTTAGTATAACATAAGCTGATATCACTGGGTAACTTTTACTTCAAATAGAACAAATTCACAAAGCCCAAATTATAAATATATCTCAAATCATGGTCAGAAATCAATGCTAAACTCATTATAATCAAATAATTGGCGTTAAATGATTTCTTCCGAAATAAGATAAACATAGTACTTAACAATCACGCTTTCAGATAAGTTGAACATTATAATCATAAATCCATAACAAATTCAAGTTAGAACTCCATAACAAAATGTTGCAATAACACAAATACAATCTAGTTATAAGGTGGAGGGACAATGTGTACCTTTACTTAACCTTCAAATATTGCTAAATCCCCGAAATTGCTCTTCAATAATCCATTATTCTAGCTCAGATGATCTTGAATTCCGCATAATTTACCACAAAACAATAATTATCATTAGTAGCTATTCTCAATATCACACACACTATCTGATTAAACTTTCCAAGATAATGTCTTCCTTGTAAACTGAACCCATAGACAAATTTTTATAATTCATTCACTCAATTCCCATACCTTCTCTATTCACAATAAGTTTAACAATACCACAATTACTCTTTATATACAAGTCCTCTTACCCAATTATTTGACAATCTTTCCCAGCTTACTTGAAATCTCCAATATCTCTCTTCTTTCCACATATATTCTAAAATTAATTTCTTTGCAACCCATAAATATAATTTCAAACCAAATTCGATTATTAGAATTAATAACATAACTAATTTGTACAGCTTGTAAACGAAATACAAGTTTCTGATTTATGGTTCTTTTATAAAATCCTACAAATCAAAGTAGAGAACCATTGTGGAAGCATGATACAGAGATTCACAAACTGATTAATTTTACTATAATCTCAAACCATATTTCGAATTTCAATTCTTGAAAACTACAGAAACAAATTCAAAATTTTGATTATACCTCCATAAAGAGCTAAAGAACAATGGCACCAACAGACTAACAAAAACTTAAGAGAGTTGAAGAGTAGCAGCAGCGACGGTGAACAGGGAGGAGTGGTAGGGGCGGCGAACAGATCCGCCAGAATGCCCGCACAACAGCGGCAGCACCAACATGCACAACCGAACTAGCAGGGACGAGAGGTTGTCGACGAAGAGTACCACAAACAGTAGCAGGACCGGTATAAATACCGCTGACGAAGAATGACAGCAAGGCTGACCTTCACAACAACAAAACCGAAGATGAAAAGGGTGGAGCGAGTGAAAAAAAACACAAGAGTGAGATGAATTTGAGGGTTTTTTTGGGTTCCTTCACAATTTGAGATCTTCAAAGTATTTATAAGAGAATAATGGGAAATTCAAGATTTCTCTAGAGTTTCCCACAAGAGGCACGAGAGAAGAAGAGAGAGAAATGGGTTTTTACTTTTTTTTTTAAAAAATTCATAAGGGCATTTTCGTAATATCCAATCATCGCCAAAAAATCTTACTTTACTCTCCAAAATATAACTTAAAAGTATATTTGTAAATTTTCAACAGCTAATTTAAAATAATAATTAAAATTATCTTTTAATGAAAGCTGCTGAAAAACTTGGCTATTACACTCTACCACCCTTAAGAGAAGTTTCGTCCATGAAACATGGAAACAAAAAACTTTTGAACATCTCAAAACAAATAAGTTCACATAACACATTTTTTTTTAACGGAAATCAAATCACTTCACTTCTTAACTTAACTCCAATACCTCGAAAGATTTGCTTCCCAAACAAATAATCAATATTCTCGAATCCAAATTCTCTACAATCTCAATCAATATAATTCAATCTTTCTCCAATAGCCGCTCAAAGCTAAACCCCAATAGACTTTTTCACTTTTGCAAATTTCACAACACTCAACCATCAATTTCTCAATTTTTATTCCTTAATTCTTCATCGCTAAAAAACAAATCAATTTCAAACAATCCTAAAAATCATTCTTAAACTCATATGCCATGATATGAAGATCACGATAATTCTAAACAACCATGCTCTGATACCACATGTAACAGCCCGCACTTCCGAGCTGCTAGCTAATCACAATTAAGATTCATTAATCACAATTAATCATTAAGTAAATCTCTTATTACATTTCCATGCGGCAAAACTTGACTCATATCTCTATCCTAGACCTGTGGTTCAAGGCCCACAATGCAATAACTCAATATATATATATATATACACTGAATGGATCTATACAATAATATGCCATAATAATTTTTTTGAGCTAACTATATAATCTCCACCATTGCTTATCAGAATATCATTTCACATAACGCCTATGATCCATTATCCATTCTGTCGCTTTTATAATACCTGCAAAGTCACTAACAATAAACACTGCCCCTACCAGGACAGGTTCCAAGAACAAAATCAGCAAAACTGAGTACATACTGTCCAACCATAAAAATCATTTTGGTGGCTTAAAACGTATTTATAGATTTAAGTTTATCTTTCGAGACTTTCGAATACAAGATGCAGAAAAGTCATAACCAAAAAGAATCATATAACAAATACTTCAATACAATTAATAATGTTACTTCATGTTTCAAAATAATAATACGAATATCTCGTAACATAAGTAGTATATACCTCAATTAGCGGAACCATGAGAATTCAATAGAACTAATCCGATCTTCTAAAATCAACACCAACTGTAACATACTTTAAGTCACAAGAATATATCCCACTTCTGTGTGTCAGATATAAAAACTTTCAATCCAATCTGTATACCGTAGCTAACTCCTTTCATAAATTCCTAACGAGTTTCTTGGTAAATCACTCCCATATTCGGCAGATAAATTCCATAACTTGGGTGAGTAAAACATCACCTCGGAAATAGTGTTTGAAATAATTTTCCACGAAACCATTTACATATTCAAATACATATTGTATTTTATTTCAGAAATCATATTAGACTGGGGAAGAGAACACGAATAGAGTTGCCTTCCAAGCGAATTCTCTAAACTTTTACAAGGGACGTCTCCCTCTTCCATGTACTGCTTGCAAGACTTTTCAGGATATGTCCCCAGAATATATATAGAATACAGAATATACAGAATACAGAATATACATAATACAGATTGTTGTTCATCACCGCTCCGGCGGCTTCTTCCCCTTACAAACGAAATCAAAATACATAATTCACAATTGAATATTTTTCTAAAACTCAAATTGATAATCCTCGAGTCAGATATATCATTCAAACAGAATACATAATCGCATTTGGGTACAATTCAATCCCTTACATACATTCATCTGCTAAAACCATCCAAATACAGATTTTTAACGGAAATATAGTCCAAGCTTATTATAATTGAAGCTCAAAACGTAGCTTACTAATCAGATTGTCAAAATAGAATTTAATCTTACATAACTTCATATCTTAGTTACAAAAGTTCTCTTAGAAATAACTTTTCATTTACTTTATTTACAAAACAGACGCAGAGAGCTTACTCTATAACTTATCAACTTACACTCCATCTAATATCCCAAAGGATTTATGGCCAACTCCAGTAATTATCATAAGTTCATCATATAGCTAAATCTTCCACAAGTCATAAGTTGTATTATATATATATAACATCTCCAAACAACAGTTTACTTTTGAAACCTCTAACCTTGAACTGTTCATCATCCAAGTAATCCCATGCACGCAAAACTCATAATAAGATACATATCCTGAAATCTTGCATTATAGCCAGACCTTTAACCCATATCTTCCAAAAGTTAAGTCCAATATCCTCAAATGATAACCAATATATGTAAAATCTTCTGTATCGTGAACATAATTCGGAATTTACATAGCAAGCTTGAATCAGAAACACTTGACTATTATAATATGTTCACATTCTTAATAACATTCTATAACTGAAACTATAGGTTTCATAAACTTATCAGTCCCATTGACTTAAGTTTATTACTCATTACAATGTATACGAAATCGCTCACAACAACTTATACGTATATTGAGATTTATATCGTCAGTTCTTACTCAAATGCTTCTAATCAGCATACATACGTAATCTTCATATAATACCTTCGAATGTGGGTCATTGCTTAACTGATACTTGAGGTCTCAAAAACCAAATTCTTCAATACGAATTACGAAACAGTGTTGACTTAGTATATCATAAGCTGATATCACTGGGTAACTTTTACTTCAAAATAGAAAAAAATTCACGAAGCCCAAATTATAAATATATCCCAAATCATGATCAGAAATCAATGCTAAACTCATTATAATCAAATAATTGGCGTTAAATGATTTCTTCCGAAATAAGGTAAACATAGTACTTAAGAATCACGCTTTCAAATAAGTTGAACTTTATAATCATAAATCCATAACAAATTCAAGTCCAAACTCCATAACAAAATGTTCCAATAACACAAATACAATCTAGTTATAAGGTGGAGGGACAATGTGTACCTTTACTTAACCTTCAAATATTGCTAAAGCCCCGAAATTGCTCTTCAATAATCCATTATTCTAGCTCAGATGATCTTGAACTCCGCATAATTTACCACCAAACAATAATTATCATTAGTAGCTATTCTCAATATCACACACACAATCTGATTAAACTTTACCAAGATAATGCCTTCCTTGTAAACTAAACCCATAGACAAATTTTTATAATTCATTCACTCAATTCCCATACCTTCTCTATTCACAATAAGTTTAACAATACCACAATTACTCTTTATATACAAGTCCTCTTACCCAAATATTTGACAATCTTTCCCAGCTTATTTGAAATCTCCAATATCTCTCTTCTTTCCTCATATATTCTAAAATTAATTTCTTTGCAACCCATAAATATAATTTCAAACCAGATTCGATTATTAGAATTAATAACATAACTAATTTGTACAGCTTGTAAACGAAATACAAGTTTCTGATTTATGGTTTTTTTATAAAATCCTTCAAATCAAAGTAGAGAACCATTGTGGAAGCATGATACAGAGATTCACAAAATGATTAATTTTACTATAATCTCAAACCATATTTCGAATTTCAATGCTTGAAAACTACAGAAACAAATTCAGAATTTTGATTATACCTCCATTAAGAGCTAAAGAACAATGGCACCAACAGACTAACAAAAACTTAAGAGAGTTGAAGAGTAGCAGCAGCGACGGTGAACAGGGAGGAGTGGTAGGGGTGGCGAAAAGCTCCCCCAGAATGCCCGCACAACAACGGCAACACCAACATGCACAACCGAACTAGTAGGGACGAGAGGTTGTCGACGAAGAGTACCACAAACAGTAGCAGCACCGGTATAAATACCGCTGACGAAGAATGGCAGCAAGGTTGACCTTCACAACAACAAAACCGAAGATGAAATGGGTGGAGCGAGAGAAATAAAAAACACAAGAGTGAGATGAATTTGAGGGTTTTTTTTGGGTTCCTTCACAATTTGAGATCTTCAAAGTATTTATAAAAGAATAATGGGAAATTCATGATTTCTCTAGAGTTTCCCACAAGAGGCACGAGAGAAGAAGAGAGATAAATAGGTTTTTACTTTTTTTTTTTAAAATTCATAAGGGCATTTTCGTAATATCAAATCATAGATCAAAAATCTTATTTTACTCCAAAATATAACTTAAAAGTATATTTGTAAATTTTCAACAGCTAATTTAAAATAATAATTACAATTATCTTTTAATGAAAGCTGCTTAAAAACTGGGCTATTACAATCTACCACCCTTAAGAGAAGTTTTGTCCTCGAAACATGGAAATAGAAAACTTTTGAACATCACAAAACAAATAAGTTCACATAACACATTTTTTTTAACGGAAATCAAATCACTTCACTTCTTAACTTAACTCCAATACCTCGAAAGATTTGCTTCCCAAACAAATAATCAATATTCTCGAATCCATATTCTCCACAATCTCAATCAATAAAATTCAATCTTTCTCCAATAGCCACTCAAAGCTAAACCCCAATAGACTTTTCCACTTTTGCAAATTTCACAACACTGAACCTTCAATTTCTCAATTTCTATTCCTTAATTCTTCACCGCTAATAACCAAATCAATTTCAAACAATCCCAAAAATCTTTCTTAAACTCATATGCCATGATATGAAGATCACGACAACTCTAAACAACCATGCTTTGATACCACTTGTAACAGCCCGCACTTCCGAGCTGCTAGCTAATCACACAATTAAAATTCACTAATCACAATTAATCATTAAGTAAATCTCTTATTGCATTTCCATGCGGCAAAACTTGACTCATATCTATATCCTTGACCCGTGGTTCAAGGCCCACAATGCAAAAACTCAATATATATATATACACTGAATGGATCTATACAATAATATGCCATAAGAATTTTTTTGAGCTAACTATATAATCTCCACCATTGCTTATCATAATATCATTTCACATAACGCCTATGATCCATTATCCATTCTGCCGCGTTTATAATACCTGCAAAGTCACTAACAATAAACACTGCCCCCACCAGGACAGGTTCCAAGAACAAAATCAGCAAAACTGAGTACACACTGTCCAACCATAAAAATCATTTTGGTGGCTTAAAACGTATTTACAAATTTAAGTTTATCTTACGAGACTTTCAAAATCAAGATACAGAAAATTCATAACCATAAAGAATCATATAACAAATATTTCAATACAATTAATAATGTTACTTCTTGTTTCAAAATAATAATACGAATATCTCGTAACATAAGTAGTATATACCTCAATTAGCAGAACAATGAGAATTCAATAGAACTAATCCGATCTTCTAATATCAACACCAACTCTAACATACTTTAAGTCACAAGAATATATCCCACTTTGTGTGTCAGGCATAAAAACTTTCAATCCAATCTGTATACCGTAGCTAACTCCTTTCATAAATTCCTAACGAGTTTCTTGGTAAATCTCTCCCATATTCGGCAGATAAATTCCATAACTTGGGTGAGTAAAACATCACCTCGGAAATAGAGTTTGAAACAATTTTCTACGAAATCATTTACATATTCAAATACATATTATATTTTCATTCAGAAATCATATTAGACTGCGGAAGAGAACACGAATAGAGTTGCCTTCCAGGCGAATTCTCTAAACTTTTTCAAGGGATGTCTCCCTCTTCCATGTACTGCTTGCAAGACTTTTCAGGACATGTCCCCAGAATATATACAGAATACAGAATATACAGAATACAGATTGTTGTTCATCACCGCTCCGGCGGCTTCTTCCCATTACAAACGAAATCAAAATACATAATTCACAATTCAATATTTTTCTGAAACTCAAATTCATAATCCTCGAGTCAGATATATCATTCAAGCAGAATACATAATCGCATTTGGGTACAATTCAATCCCTTACAGACATTCATTTGCTAAAACCATCCAAATACAGATTTTTAAAGGAAATATAGTCCAAGCTTATTATAATTGAAGTTCAAAACGTAGCTTACTATTCAGAAAGTCAAAACAAAATTTAATCTTACATAACTTCATATCTTAGTTACAAAAGTTCTCTTAGAAATAACATTTCATTTACTTTTTTTACAAAACAGATGCAGAGAGCTTACTCTATAACTTATCAACTTACACTCTATCTAATATCCCAAAGGATTTATGGCCAACTCAAGTAATTATCATAAGTTCATCATATAGCTAAATCTTCTACAAGTCATAAGTTGTATTATATATAACATCTCTAAACAACAGTTTACTTTTGAAACCTCTAACCTTGAACTGTTCATCACCCAAGTAATCCCAAGCACGCAAAACTCGTAATAAGATATATGTCCTGAAATCTTGTATTATACCAGAACTTTAACCCATATCTTCCAAAAGTTAAGTCCATATTCCTCAAATGATAACCAATATATGTAAAATCTTCTGTATCGTGAACATAATTCGGAATTTACATAGCAAGCTTGAATCAGAAACACTTGACTATTATAATATGTTCAGATTCTCAATAACATTCTATAACTGAAACTATAGGTTCCATAAACTTATCAGTCCCATTGACTTAAGTTTATTACTCATTGCAAAGTATACGAAATCGCTCACAACATCTTATGGGTATATTGAGATTTATATCGTCAGTTCTTACTCAAATGCTTCAAATCAGCATACATACGTAATCTTCATATAATACCTTTGAATGTGGGTCATTGCTTAACTGATACTTTAGGTCTCAAAAACCAAATTCTTCAATACGAATTACGAAACAATGTTGACTTAGCATAACATAAGCTGAGATCACTGGGTAACTTTTACTTCAAAATAGAACAAATTCACGAAGCCCAAATTATAAATATATCAGAAATCATGATCACAAATCAATGCTAAACTCATGATAATCAAATAATTGGCGTTAAATCATTTCTTTGCAAATCAGATAAACATAGTACTTACGAATCACGCTTTCAAATAAGTTGAACTTTTTAATCTTAAATCCAGAACAAATTCAAGTCAGAACTCCATAACAAAATGTTCCAATAACACAAATACAATCTAGTTATAAGGTGGAGGGACAATAAGTATATTTACTTAACTTTCAAATATTGCTAAATCCCCGAAATTGCTCTTCAATAATCCATTATTCTAGCTCAGATGATCTTGAACTCCGCATAATTTACCACAAAACAATAATTATCATTAGTAGTTATTCTCAATATCACACACACTATCTGATTAAACTTTACCAAGATAATGCCTTCCTTGTAAACTAAACCCATAGACAAATTTTTATAATTCATGCACTCAATTCCCATACCTTCTCTATTCACAATAAGTTTAACAATACCACAATTACTCTTTATATACAAGTCCTCTTACCCAATTATTTGACAATCTTTCCTAGCTTACTTGAAATCTCCAATATCTCTCTTCTTTCCTCATATATTCTAAAATTAATTTCTTTGCAACCCATAAATATAATTTCAAACCAGATTCGATTATTAGAATTAATAACATAACTAATTTGTACAGGTTGTAAACGAAATACAAGTTTCTTATTTATGGTTTTTTTATAAAATCCTTCATATCAATGTAGAGAACCATTGTGGAAGCATGATACAGAGATTCACAAACTGATTAATTTTACTATAATCTCAAACCATATTTCCAATTTCAATTCTTGAAAACTACAGAAACAAATTCAGAATTTTGATTATACCTCCATAAAGAGCTAAAGAACAATGGAACCAACAGACTAACAAAAACATAAGAGAGTTGAAGAGTAGCAGCAGCGACGGTGAACAGGGAGGAGTGGTAGGGGCGGCGAACAGCTCCCCCAGAATGCCCGCACAACAGCGGCAACACCAACATGCACAACCGAACTAGCAGGGACGAGAGGTTGTCGACGAAGAGTACCACAAACAGTAGCAGCACCGGTATAAATACTTTTGACGAAGAATGGCAGCAAGGTTGACCATCACAACAACAAAACCGAAGATGAAAAGGGTGGAGCGAGAGAAAAAAAAAACACAAGAGTGAGATGAATTTGAGGGTTTTTTTTGGGTTCCTTCACAATTTGAGATCTTCTAAGTATTTATAAGAGAATAATGGGAAATTCAAGATTTCTCTAGAGTTTCCCACAAGAGGCACGAGAGAAGAAGAGAGAGAAATGGGTTTTTACTTTTTTTTTTTTAATTCATAAGGGCATTTTCGTAATATCAAATCATAGATCAAAAATCTTATTTTACTCCAAAATATAACTTAAATGTATATTTGTAAATTTTCAACAGCAAATTTAAAATAATAATTACAATTATCTTCTAATGAGAGCTGCTTAAAAACTGGGCTATTACAATCTACCACCCTTAAGAGAAGTTTCGTCCTCGAAACTTGGAAACAAAATACTTTTGAACATCTTAAAACAAATAAGTTGACATAACACATTTTTTTTAACGAAAACCAAATCACTTCACTTCTTATCTTAGCTCCACTACCTCGAAAGATTTGCTTCCCAAACAAATAATCAATATTCTCGAATCCAAATTCTCCACAATCTCAATCAATATAATTCAATCTTTCTCCAATAGCCACTCAAAGCTAAACCCCAATAGACTTTTCCACTTTTGCAAATTTCACAACACTGAACCTTTAATTTCTCAATTTCTATTCCTTAATTCTTCACCGCTAATAACCAAATCAATTTCAAACAATCCCAAAAATCTTTCTTAAACTCATATGCCATGATACGAAGATCACGACAACTCTAAACAACCATGCTTTGATACCACTTGTAACAGCCCGCACTTCCGAGCTGCTAGCTAATCACACTTAAAATTCACTAATCACAATTAATCATTAAGTAAATCTCTTATTGCATTTCCATGCGGCAAAACTTGACTCATATCTATATCCTTGACCCGTGGTTCAAGGCCCACAATGCAAAAACTCAATATATATATATACACTGAATGGATCTATACAATAATATGCCATAAGAATTTTTTTGAGCTAACTATATAATCTCCACCATTGCTTATCAGAATATCATTTCACATAACGCCTATGATCCATTATCCATTCTGCCGCGTTTATAATACCTGCAAAGTCACTAACAATAAACACTGCCCCCACCAGGACAGGTTCCAAGAACAAAATCAGCAAAACTGAGTACACACTGTCCAACCATAAAAATCATTTTGGTGGCTTAAAACGTATTTACAAATTTAAGTTTATCTTACGAGGCTTTCAAAATCAAGATACAGAAAATTCATAACCAAAAAGTATCATATAACAAATATTTCAATACAATTAATAATGTTACTTCTTGTTTCAAAATAATAATACGAATATCTCGTAACATAAGTAGTATATACCTCAATTAGCATAACCATGAGAATTCAATAGAACTAATCCGATCTTCTAATATCAACACCAACTCTAACATACTTTAAGTCACAAGAATATATCCCACTTCTGTGTGTCAGGTATAAAAACTTTCAATCCAATCTGTATACCGTAGCTAACTCCTTTCATAAATTCCTAACGAGTTTCTTGGTAAATCTCTCCCATATTCGGCAGATAAATTCCATAACTTGGGTGAGTAAAACATCACCTCGGAAATAGAGTTTGAAACAATTTTCCACGAAATCATTTACATATTCAAATACATATTATATTTTCATTCAGAAATCATATTAGACTGCGGAAGAGAACACGAATAGAGTTGCCTTCGAGGCGAATTCTCTAAACTTTTTCAAGGGATGTGTCCCTCTTCCATGTACTGCTTGCAAGACTTTTCAGGACATGTCCCCAGAATATATACAGAATACAGAATATACAGAATACAGATTGTTCATCACCGCTCCGGCGGCTTCTTCCCCTTACAAACGAAATCAAAATACATAATTCACAATTCAATATTTTTCTGAAACTCAAATTCATAATCCTTGAGTCAGATATATCATTCAAATAGAATATATAATCGCTTTTGGGTACAATTCAATCCCTTACAGACATTCATTTGCTAAAACCATCCAAATACAGATTTTTAAAGGATATATAGTCCAAGCTTATTATAATTGAAGCTCAAAACGTAGCTTAATAATCAGAAAGTCAAAACAGAATTTAATCTTACATAACTTCTTATCTTAGTTACAAAAGTTCTCTTAGAAATAACTTTTCATTTACTTTTTTTACAAAACAGATGCAGAGAGCTTACTCTATATCTTATCAATTTACACTCCATCTAATATCCCAAAGGATTTATGACTAACTCCAGTAATTATCATATGTTCATCATATAGCTAAATCTTCCACAATTCATAAGTTGTATTATATATAACATCTCCAAACAACAGTTTACTTTTGAAACCTCTAACCTTGAACTGTTCATCACCCAAGTAATCCCAAGCACGCAAAACTCATAATAAGATATATATCCTGATATCTTGTATTATTGCCAGACATTTAACCCATATCTTCCAAAAGTGAAGTCCATATTCCTCAAATGCAAACCAATATATGTAAAATCTTCTATATCGTGAACATAATTCGGAATTTACATAGCAAGCTTGAATCAGAAACACTTGACTATTATAATATGTTCAGATTCTCAATAACATTCTGTAACTGAAACTATAGGTTCCAAAAACTTATCAGTCCCATTGACTTAAGTTTTTTACTCATTGCAAAGTATACGAAATTGCTTACAACATCTTATGCGTATATTGAGATTTATATCGTCAGTTCTTACTCAAATGCTTCTAATCAGCATACATACGTAATCTTCATATAATACCTTCGAATGTGGGTCATTGCTTAACTGATACTTTAGGTCTCAAAACCCAAATTCTTCAATACGAATTACGAAACAATGTTGACTTAGTATAACATAAGCTGATTTCACTGGGTAACTTTTACTTAAAAATAAAACAAATTCACAAAGCCCAAATTATAAATATATCTCAAATCATGATCATAAATCAATGCTAAACTCATTATAATCAAATAATTGGCGTTAAATCATTTCTTTCCAAATCAGATAAACATAGTACTTACGAATCACGCTTTCAAATAAGTTGAACTTTATAATCTTAAATCCAGAACAAATTCAAATCAGAACTCGAATCCCTTTTAGGAAAATGTTCCAATAACACAAATACAATCTAGTTATAAGGTGGAGGGACAATGTGTACCTATACTTAACCTTTAAATATTGCTAAAGCCCCAAAATTGCTCTTCAATAATCAATTATTCTAGCTCAGATGATCTTGAACTCCGCATAATTTACCACAAAACAATAATTATCATTAGTAGCTATTCTCAATATCACACACACAATCTGATTAAACTTTACCAAGATAATGCCTTCCTTGTAAACTAAACCCATAGACAAATTTTTATAATTCATTCACTCAATTCCCATACCTTCTCTATTCACAATAAGTTTAACAATACCACAATTACTCTTTATATACAAGTCCTCTTACCCAATTATTTGACAATCTTTCCCAGTTTACTTGAAATCTCCAATATCTCTCTTCTTTCCTCATATATTCTAAAATTAATTTCTTTGCAACCCATAAATATAATTTCAAACCAGATTCGATTATTAGAATTAATAACATAACTAATTTGTACAGCTTGTAAACGAAATACAAGTTTATGATTTATGGTTTTTTTATAAAATCCTTCAAATCAAAGTAGAGAACCATTGTGGAAGCATGATACAGAGATTCACAAACTGATTTTACTATAATCTCAAACCATATTTTGAATTTCAATTCTTGAATACTACAGATTCGAATTCAAAATTTTGATTATACCTCCATAAAGAGCAAAAGAGCAATGGCACCAACTGACTAACAAAAACTTAAGAGAGTTGAAGAGTAGCAGCAGCGACGGTGAACAGGGAGGAGTGGTAGGGGCGGCGTACACCAGAATGCCCGCACAACAGCGGCAGCACCAACATGCACAACCGAACTAGCAGGGACGAGAGGTTGTCGACGAAGAGTACCGCAAACAGTAGCAGCACCGGTATAAATACCGCTGACGAAGAATGGCAGCAAGGCTGACCTTCACAACAACAAAACCGAAGATGAAAAGGGTGGAGCGAGTGAAAAAAAAACACAAGAGTGAGATGAATTTGAGGGTTTTTTTGGGTTCCTTCACAATTTGAGATCTTCAAAGTATTTATAAGAGAATAATGGGAAATTCAAGATTTCTCTAGAGTTTCCCACAAGAGGCACGAGAGAAGAAGAGAGAGAAATGGGTTTTTACTTTTTTTTTTAAAAAAAATTCATAAGGGCATTTTCGTAATATCCAATCATAGCTCAAAAATCTTACTTTACTCCTAAATATAACTTAAAAGTATATTTGTAAATTTTCAACAGCTAATTTAAAATAATAATTACAATTATCTTTTAATGAAAGCTGCTGAAAAACTGGGCAATTACACTCTACCACCCTTAAGAGAAGTTTCGTCCTCGAAACTAGGAAACAGAAAACTTTTGAACATCTCAAAACAAATAAGTTCACATAACACATTTTTTTTTAACGGAAATCAAATCACTTCACTTCTTAACTTAACTCCAATACCTCGAAAGATTTGCTTCCCAAACAAATAATCAATATTCTCGAATCCAAATTCTCCACAATCTCAATCAATATAATTCAATCTTTCTCCAATAGCCACTCAAAGCTAAACTCCAATAGACTTTTTCACTTTTGCAAATTTCACAACACTCAACCATCAATTTCTGAATTTTTATTCCTTAATTCTTCACCGCTAAAAACCAAATCAATTTCAAACAATCCTAAAAATCATTCATAAAATCATATGCCATGATATGAAGATCACGACAATTCTAAACAACCATGCTCTGATACCACATGCAACAGCCCGCACTTCCGAGCTGCTAGCTAATCACACTTAAGATTCACTAATCATAATTAATCATTAAGTAAATCTCTTATTACATTTCCATGCGGCAAAACTTGACTCATATCTCTATCCTACACCTGTGGTTCAAGGCCCACAATGCAATAACTCAATATATATATATATATATATACATTGAATGGATCTATACAATAATATGCCATAAGAATTTTTTTGAGCTAAGTATATAATCTCCACCATTGCTTATCAGAATATCATTTCACATAACGCCTATGATCCATTATCCATTCTGTCGCTTTTATAATACCTGCAAAGTCACTAACAATAAACACTACCCCCACCAGGACAGGTTCCAAGAACAAAATCATTAAAACTGAGTACACACTGTCCAACCATAAAAATTATTTTGGTGGCTTAAAACGTATTTACAAATTTAAGTTTATCTTACGAGACTTTCAAAATCAAGATACAGAAAAGTCATAACCAAAAAGAATCATATAACAAATACTTCAATACAATTAATAATGTTACTTCATGTTTCAAAATAATAATACGAATATCTCGTAACATAAGTAGTATATACCTCAATTAGCAGAACCATGAGAATTCAATAAAACTAATCCGATCTTCTAAAATCAACACCAACTCTAAAATACTTTAAGTCACAAGAATATATCCCACTTCTGTGTGTTAGGTATAAAAACTTTCAATCCAATCTGTATACCGTAGCTAACTCCTTTCATAAATTCCTAACGAGTTTCTTGGTAAATCACTCCCATATTCGGCAGATAAATTCCATAACTTGGGTGAGTTAAACATCACCTCGGAAATAGAGTTTGAAACAATTTTCCACGAAACCATTTACATATTCAAATACATATTATATTTTCTTTCAGAAATCATATTAGACTGGGTAAGAGAACACGAATAGAATTGCCTTCCAGGCGAATTCTCTAAACTTGTACAAGGGACGTCTCCCTCTTCCATGTACTGCTTGCAAGACTTTTCAGGACATGTCCCCAGAATATATATAGAATACAGAATATACAAAATACAGAGTATACAAAATACAGATTGTTGTTCATATTTCAAACCATATTTCGAATTTCAATTCTTGAAAACTACATAAAAAAATTCAGAATTTTGATTATATCTCCATAAAGAGCTAAAGAACAATGGCACCAACAGACTAACAAAAACTTAAGAGAGTTGAAGAGTAGCAGCAGCGACGGTGAACAGGGAGGAGTGGCAGGGGCGGCGAACAGCTCCGCCAGAATGTTCGCACAACAGCGACAGCACCAACATGCACAACCGAACTAGCAGGGACGAGAGGTTGTCGATGAAGAGTACCACAAACAGTAGCAGCACCCGTATAAATACCGCTGACGAAGAATGGCAGCAAGGTTGACCTTCACAACAACAAAACCGAAGATGAAAAGGGTGGAGCGAGAGAAAAAAAACACAAGAGAGATGAATTTGAGGGTTTTTTTTGGGTTTCTTCACAATTTGAGATCTTCAAAGTATTTATAAGAGAATAATGGGAAATTCAAGATTTCTCTAGAGTTTTCCACAAGAGGCACGAGAGAAGAAGAGAGAGAAATGGGTTTTTACATTTTTTTTTTTAAATTCATAAGGGCATTTTCGTAATATCAAATCATAGATCAAAAATCTTACTTTACTCCAAAATATAACTTAAAAGTATATTTGTAAATTTTCAACAGCTAATTTAAAATAATAATTACAATTATCTTGTAATGAAAGCTGCTTAAAAACTGGGCTATTACATATGTTATATGAATTTTCGGAACCATGTATATGAGTTTCGAAAAATATGAGTTTGTGAAATTAATAATTAAGTATTGTGGTTTTGTTTTGTTTTATAAGGGAAGTAGCTGCGAAAGTAGTGACGAACAACATTCGTAGAGCGGGTATTGCTCATTATGTGTTAGAGCGGGTATTGCTCCGGAGCGGGTATTGCTCCGTTATGTAGGGTCATGACCTAAAAGTCTTGCAAGCAGAATATAAGAACGGTGGGGAGACGTCCCTCAAAAGTCTGGAGACGTGGTTTACCCCTCTCCATTCGTGTTCCTTCCCCTCAGAGTTCATGTTAGTGATTTTTTGCAGGAGATGTTGAAGCTGGTTCGAGTGTGGTTAAAGGATCATAGGTGTTATGAGAGATGATACTCGCTTGAGCTATGATGGATATTATATAGTTTAATCGAGAGAGAAATTCTTATAGTGTATTATTTTATTATTTCAGAGATTCGGTTTGATCATTTCATGTAATTGCATTTATATGTGGCTGATTGTTCTTGGCCCTGACCCACAAATCCGGGAACGATTTGTAAAGTTATGTTTCCGCTGCAAGTAAAAAAAATATAGTTCGAGGTTTATTAAGTGTTAATCGAGATTTGTGTATCTTAAGTGCGATTAGCTAGCAACTCGGAAGTGCGGGCTGTTACACTTATTCTCTACATATTTATAATGAAGATGAAATATTATTTTAATAGATCGAAAAACTCTGAGAACACCTCTCCCAGTTTCTCACGACACATGAGTGTGTCTTTGACATGGCAAGAAAATCTGGCGGGAAATCTCAGACTAAATTGAATGGAAAATCGAAGGAGAAACCTCGTGGACCATCATCGGATTCACAGGCGTTGAGAACTCGATCGATAGATGAAGTTCTAGGCATACAAGCTCTGGATTTTAGCTTAGGTGTTGGCACGATCCTTACTCCAAAATCATCAATCCGAAACTTACAACAACAATTGAATGTTAGGCATATATTCAATGAATGGCTGCAATCCTTGCATCAAAAAACTCATAGTAGACAACAAGATACGGTGAATGAAGGTATGGATTCTATTCCCATTTTGCAGCAGTTCGATGAGGTTGCTGATCATATGGATGATAGAATTGATGTTGATCAACTGAATATTAATCTGGATTATACTCATGAAATTGAATATGTTAAAATTGAATTGGAGGATATTGAGGAAGATATTAACTACTGAAATTCTTCAATAATCTGCTATGTCGTTGACACAAATCCACCAATTCAGGTTATGGAAGGATTTGTGAGGAGAATCTAGAAAAATTTAATGTAGATAAGGTGGCAGTAGTTAAGAAAGGAGTATTTCTAGTTCAATTTAATGCAATGGATGTTAGAGATCACGTGTTGAATGGCCATTATTTCTTCGATAATAATTCACTCATATTGAAGCAATGGCATCCTGAAATGAATTTTGAACGATATGAACTCAAAACAGTACCAATTTGGGTTCAATTGAAGATTGGACTCAAATATTGGGGAAAGAAGTCTCTTCATAAGATTGTATCTCAATTGGAGGATCAATTAAGAGAGATGAGGCAACAAGGAAGCAAGAGAAGTTGCAATTTGCTAGAATCTCAATGGAAGTGCAGATGGATCAACCATTTCCACATCAGATTGAATATGTCAATGAGTATGGAAGCATCACTGAAGTCCCTGGGACATATGAATGGAAACCTTTGCAATGTGTCAATTGTAAGGGTATTGGACATGATACCAAGTACTGCGGGGTTAAGAAGCATAAGAAGATTTGGGTACAGAAGAATATACCACAGCAAAATGAGAAGCAACAGGAAGTGATAGCTCAACCAGTGGCTAACAAGGCTGACAACATTGAGGTTGATCAAGAGGGATTTCAAAGAGCACTTAAACCAATCAGAGTGAGAACAACTGCCATGAAAGAAACAAGTGTTGCAAACACTTTCCAAGCACTTAATGAGCAGACAAGAGGGAATGGAGTTATGCAAGCAGAAATGATGAATAAGGAAGTATGAGAGGTTCTGATGGAGCAGGAGAGGGGGGGGCTCTCTCAATCCTAATAGATAGAGTTCTATGTTGGAATGTGAGGGGGATTAACATGGCCAGAAAACAGGAAGATGTTAGAAATTATATTAACAGATTCTCCGTTGGTCTTGTTAGTCTCCTAGAGACTAAGGTGAAGGCTTCCAATCTAGGAAAACTTTACCAAAGAATGTTCTCGGGATGGTGTTTTACATCCAATTCAAGATATATATCACAATGGTGGTAGGATCATTGTGGCATGGAAGGATGTAAGCTTCAATATCAACATTGTAAGTAGTTCTAGCCAATACATTCATTGTTATGTTCAACCCTTACGTGGTACTACTGGATTTTTTTTGTACCTTTATATATGCTTTTAATGATAGTAAAGGGAGGGAAGTGTTATGGAATGATTTGAGGGGAATGAGAACTCAGGAGGCGTGGGTTATATGTGGTGATTTGAACTGTGTTATGAACACAGATGAAAGAATAGGGTCTCTAGTTAGAGAGAGTGAAATTAGGAATATATATCAGGGCTTGTATGCATGATTGTGAGTTGACTGATATTAAGTGTGTAGGCAATATGTTCACCTAGAACAATAAGTAAGAAGGCAGGCAGAGAGTTTACTCAAAACTAGATCGAGTGATGGCAAATTCAAGATGGCAAGATATTTTTTCCATCAGCTGAAGTTTGTTTCCAAAATGAGGGTGAGTTTGATCACTGACCTTCATTAATTACAGTGTATATATCCTAGAGAGAATTCTGGTCTGAAGCCATTTAGATATTATACAATGTGGAAAGGGGCAACATAATTCATGGAGATTGTGCAAAGGGCCTGGAACACAGACATTCAGGGGACCAAGACGTATGTAGTGTTGAAAAAGTTGAAAGCAGTAAAGACTTAACTGAAAGCATTGAATAAACATGGATTTGCTGAGATCCATGTGGTTGAGGTAGAAGCTTATAATAGGATAATGACAGCACATCGACTCATGCACTAGAATCCAGGCCATGAGATGTATGCAAATGATGAGATTATTGCTGTCAAGTAATACACATATAAACATCATGCTTATGTGGATTTTTTGAAGCAAAAAGCTAAGGTGGATTGGATCAAGAATGGGGATCAAAACGTTTCTTTATTTCATCACAGTATCAAAGCCAGAAGATTGCAAATCATGTTTATAGCAAATATGATGAAAATGGTAGATGGGTTGATAATTCAAAAAAAGTAGCTGATGCTTTTTTGAATTACTACACAAAGTTGTTAGGTACAACTGAACCTAGACAAGCTGTATTGGCTCAGGTAATTGAGTGTGGACCTAGACAAGCTGTATTGGTCACAACAGAGCTATTTTAGAGGCACCTTATACAGCAGAGGAGATGAAGACTGCATTGTTATCCATTCCTAGGTGCAAAGCCCTAGGACCAGATGGCTTTGGCTCATATTTTTACAAAGATTCTTGGGAGGTGGTGGGGACAGAGGTAGTAGCAATTGTGCTAGATGCCCTGCAAAGTGGAAGATGCTGAAGGAGTTGAATACAACCACAATTACATTGATTTCTAAGGTCAAATGTCCTAAGAGTGTGAAGGAATTTAGACCTATATCATGTCATAACACTATATATAAATGTGTTACGTACTAAGGTGCTTTGTGGAAGATTGAGACAAGTATTACCTGATCTCATTATGGAAAACGATCAAGGTGGCTTTGTACATGGGAGGTACATTGTTCACAACATAATGGTGATACAAGATCTAGTGAAAGCATTATGGGAGAAAGAAAGCTGCTCCAAGTTGTATATTGAAGATAGACATCCAAAAGGCATATGATACAGTGAATTGGGATTTTTTGAAGGAAATGCTGGTACGACTGAAGTTTACCGAGAGATTCATTGCTTTGGTGATGGAGTGTGTAAGCAAACCCATGTTTTTCTTGATGATAAATGGCTCTATATGGAAGGTTTCTTCAATTCTGCTAGGGGATTGAGGCAGGGGGACCCAATATCCCCTCTATTGTTTGTGATTTGCATGGAGTACCTATCTAGGGTATTACATAAGATGAATGATTTAGAGAAATTTCAGTTTCGCCCAAAATGCAAAGCCATGAGACTGACTCACATGTGCTTTGCTGATGACCTTATACTGTGTTGCAAGGGTGATTATGCTTCAATATACTTGCTGCTAGGAGCTTTTAAATTATTTTCAAACACATCAGGTTTTAAAGCAAATATGCAGAAGTCAGCAATAATGTACACTTGTGGTATGAAAGAGCATGAAGTTCGGAGAATTATGCTAGCATATATATGGGTTTGAAAGAAAATCACCTTTCAAATATCTTGGTGTACCTATTTGCTCCACGAAAATATCATCAGCTCGGTGTGAAGTGTCGATAGACAAGATGATAGCAAGAATCAGAGTTTGGAGTACAAGACATCTATCCTACATGGCAAGATGTCAACTGATTAACTCGGTCTTAATCAGCTTACATATTATTAGGCCCAAGTCTTTATTTTACCTCAAAAAGTGATAAAATGAGGTTATAGAATTAAGATTCAGGGATTTTCTTTGGAGTGACCAGCATTTCAGCCAAAGACCAGGGTTAGTAGCATGGGAGCAGGTATGCAACAAGAAGGATACAGGTGGATTAGGATTCGGAGATGTGAAGATTTGGAACATTGCTTTTGTATGGGAAAATATGTATGGGGTATTTCTTCTAAACAAGACAATGTGTGGATCAAGTGGGTTAATGCAGTATATCTCACAGGGGAGAATTGGTGGGAATATAATCCATAAGCTGGAGTAAGTTGGTATTGGAAAAAAGTCTCTGCAGTCAAAGAAAAACTAAAGAAAATCTACTCTTGTGATAATCTCACCAGAATGCCTAAATACTCCATCAAAGTTGTGTATGAAAAAATGGTGGGGGAAAAGCCTAAAATGGAGTGGGCTAAATGTGTTTGGAATAGATTAAGCACACCAAGGCACAAGTTCATACAATGGCTGGTTTACAGGAGAAGCTGCAGACAACAACCAAGTTAGCAAGGTTGGGGATCATCAATAGTGATTTGTGTCTGATGTGTGGCACACAGGTTGAAAATCACGAACATCTTTTCTTCAACTGTGTGTATAGTGTGAGTTGTATAGATAATATCAAGCAGTGGCTGGGAATTAGAACTACCACAAATGATCTTCCCATGATTTGCAGATGGATTAGAAGAAGAAAGAGCTCAATATTTTGAAAACAAGTGTTTATTGCTGGCATGACTGCTACAGTGTATCAGGTGTGGAAAAGCTGAAATACAAGCTTTTGGAATCAGTGTGTTCCAAATGTTAATTAGGATCACTATTCAATGTATTAGAGCTGAGCTTAGGCTTAGAATGAATACTATGCCTAACAATGTTTCTAGGGAAGATCAGAGATGGTTTTTGGCTTTGTAATGGTTGATGTAATGTACTAATCTGTCTGGATTAGTTCCTCCTCTTGTCTCAAATGGTCCAACCTAGTTGGTTTGTTTGTCGTTGAGGGTGATTAGGTTGTAAAATCGGTTGGATTAATAATATTAAGGGTTACTTGCTTAGCAAAAAAAAAATCTTATTTTAATTTCGAGCGACACTCAGGGAAAATTGTAAATGGGTGCTAACATACTAACCTTTATATCATTGAAACGCTAGATGCTCATTTCTATCTGTATTTTGTAATTCAGCATTTTCTATCATCTTGAACTTAGCTACATGCATGTACTTTGTCTCAAAACTAAAGTGTATGCATCTTATCTAAGTTGGTCAATTTTGCTTAGTTGTTTTGTGAAATGTAATCCAAAAACAATGTGAAAACCTTGTTTAGAATAGCTTGTGTAGCGATGAATTGGGTTGAAGCGATTTGCATATTTTAGATTGGGTGTCAACTTCTTAGATTAAGCCTCAAACCAAGAAGTTGTTAAGAAGCTTGCTACGATAAAAAAAAAAGTTTCCTTTGTTACTATCGTATTTAATATGAACATGAACCTCTTCCAGTTGATCTTGGCTCTTGTTATCTTCATCTAATATTTATTGTAAGAAGAGGGCTTCAAAGATAATTCCAGTAACTTTTTTCAATAATGGTATTGTGGAGAAATTATGTTGAAAAAGCAAGTATAAGGATTGTTGATTGATTACCATCAGGAAATGAAATGTAAGAGAAGGGAAGTGAGTTTGGAGAAAAAAGTTCAAATGTCTTCCCTTCTACTTTTGCCTTTTTATGTTAGCTTCGAATTGGTATGAAGAAGAAATGTCATATTCCTTTGTCATTGGATACTTCTAAATTCTTATCATTCAAGAAAGCAAATTGTTTGTAGTGTCTATAATAACAATTATTATTGTATTACTAAGTTTCCATAGTATTTTTCGACGGTTCGCTATGTAAGATGTATATAGTGAACGAATTGTTCGAGATAAAGAATGGTGAAATAGTGGGTTGCTTTTCCATGGAGCTAACAAATTAAAAGTTGACATGACATGACAACATAATATGAACCGGTTATGAAAAAATGGGTAAGTGTTGCGATTTCCAACCCGTTTACTTAAACGGGTTAGCACATGCATGACACGTGTTAGTTTATAGGTTGGGTTAGTGTTGAGGTTTCCAACACACAGTTGACACCCTTGAACCCGTCTAACACAATTGCTACACAAATATAGGATATTAATATAGAAAATTGGTTTCAAATTAACAAAAAAAATAGCATAATACGACATGAACCGGACACGAAAAAGTGGTTAAGGTTGAAATATTTCAAAATCTTTAATTAAATCGGTCAACATGACACACAAATCTTCTTTTTCTGCAGCATTGCTTCTATGATCTTAGGAGCACTGGCCACCATGGCCCATACTCATTTATTAAATGGGTTTTGGGTTGGTATCAATGATTTTCCAACCCGTTTATATATGACACAAACACAGACGCAACATGAACACGATCTAGCAAGTGAAAAATGACCGACTGAGAATTTCTAACACTACACTTTTTCGTTTTTTCATTTTATATTTATCATCTTCCTACTTATAATTCCAAATATCCATCATTTTTTCCATAAAATTATTGATCCCACCACTCCTTTTTCCCTCTCAAATATTTGTGTTACAACAATGTAGCAAGTAATAAAGAAGTTAATGGAAGGCATCGGCGCTTCGTGTATACTCCCTCTGTATTTTTTTGTCTTTCCGACTTTTATTGTGGGCTTTTGCCAATACACTTCTTTGACCTTAAACATCTTTCACTACATATTAATAAAAATTTAACGATTGAATATTAATAAAATACTCATTCAGACGAATCAAACAAGATCCGACCTGACAATATTTTATATTTTGAGAAAAATTTAGAATATTCTCTCCAATTATAAATAATGTCAAGATTTCAATTGAGAAAGATTAAAAAAAATATACTAAGAGAGTATTGTTTTCTGGATACTTAACTTTAGTGCATTAGATTGGCTTTTAGACCGTCATCAAACTGAAATGACTATGTGCCAGATTGGTCTTCTATACTTAGGGCCCAAATTCACCAGACGATCGCCGCTCTTTGCCATTCAGTGGTTTGCAAGTAGCCCAATCGAAGCTAAGTTTAGTTTGCCATTCGTCATATACTCTCATTAACATTTGCCATATATCCTTAAAATCTTCACAAATACATTTAATCATATTTCTGGTCAATTGAACGTCAATATTCTATTAACTTTTCCGTTAAGTGTAAAACTTACTTCATCATGTAACTTATATTGAAATTTAATGCACAATATCTTCTTATTTTATACTAACCTCGGGTTCTAAATAAATACAACAGTTTGACTTTCACGCTTACCAATACACAACTTTGACCATTACTATCTCTAATTATGTATTTGTAAAAGTTATAAAAAGTTGATATTATGAAAATATTCATTGAAATAAGTCTAACAACATTTTACATGATCATTTTTGTTTTTATATATTAGTAAAAAAAATACGGTCAAAGTAAGATATGTAAATAGTGCAAAAGTCAAAGTGTTGCACTTAAAAAGAAACAAAGGGAGCATTAATCAAATGTCATTAAGAGGACTAATTTCTCGTTTGAAAACCTACTCATTGCCTATTTGTTTTTTTTGTTTACATAAATACATCAATTCAAGTGGAATTACACAACTTCTTACCCCTCTTTGTTAATTTCCTTTGATATGCTCATCAGTTCACACTCAAAAACAGCATCCTCACCAATGAATCTGCATTATACATAAAAAGATTCCAAATAGATTTTACACATAATGGAGAAAATTTGCAATCAACAGTTCTTTTGACTACATCAAATCTAATAGAGTATAAAACTATTCTTGGGAGGCTGGGACTCCAACCATCAACTTAAGATTTTGGTTGAGTTGGTCTTTTGACATGGTACCAGAGCCAGCGTGACATAAAGGTCATGAGTTCAAATCTCATCCACCTTCCTTTCTAAGTGGAATATTGAGCGCCAGGTATGAGGGGGGCTGTGCTGTATCCATGCTTCAAGCCCAATGGGCTCTCGCGTGAGGGGTGTGATAGAGTATAAAACTATTCTTGGGAGGTTGGGACTCCAACCATCAACTTAAACTTTTGGTTGAGTTGGTCCTTTGAGAAAATCCATAAAGGCAATACTATAAGAGTAATGCATGTGACAATTTCATATGGTTCAAAGGAATTATTGAGCAAAATGCTTTCGGAAGCATGTATGCCATTGGAGATTGATAGATCTACATGAAATCTACTCACTGAAAGTATACTACTCCCATGGTCTAGGGACCAAAAAGATCTGAATCCTTGTTAGAATACGTAGCTTAATGCAATAAGTGCAGTGTGGTTATCAAATGTTATTGTATTGAAAAAGTAGATGTGATTGGAGTTGGTGTAATAGTTTTTATTGAAGGAGAGAGAAAATTAAGTACTATTTTTTATTGATAGAGATAGAGTGGGGACGAAAGGTAGATCTGAAAACGACATATAATAATAATAAGACCACGCCAAAATAGATTTATTCAAACTAATTTAGACAAACAAAAAATGTAAGTGTCCAGATTATTCTAGGATAAAGAGATCATATAAAGCTAATTTAAATTCTTGAGTTGGATTTTCTTTATCATTAGTGCCTATCTCTAATGAAGACCATCACACAACTAGTAGATAAAGTTTTTTTCAATATAATATTATTATACTTCCTTCATTTTTTATTATTTCAATATTTCCATTATTTATAAGTTTCATATTAATTGCAACATTATTAAATTTGATTATGATGTCTCGCTATCTCTCCTTTATCACACGGATCCCTTTGTTAATCTCTCTCTATCTCTTTTATCTCGTTATAAAAATGTGCAATCCTCTACATATTGCAATTATTAAAGAACGAAAGAAGTACAGTATTAAGCTAAAAAGCAAAAAAAGAATGAAGATGACACGTGAGATATTCCAGAGAGATACACGTGTCTAGTTACCATCTCAAGTGTTCAACCTGTCAACCGCCTAAAACCCCCCGCCCAAAATTCTTCTACACATGCATAACATACTATACTCTATAACAAAAGCAAAGGAAAAATATTAATACAGAATTCAACAACAGAAATTGGAAGAGATAAACTCAAGCTTTAAGCGGCAGTAATTTCTTCACCCAAAATCAAACAAAAACGAAAGAAAAATATGGAGGGGAAGAAAAACATAGGAGTGAAGAAAGTGCCTTTAATGCGTACTAGTAACAAGAACAAAATTAGAAAGAAAAAGAAATTTAGTATTAATTTCCGCAAAATTTTCCCTGAAATTGTTGAATATCTTAAATCTGATTCTTATTTTTATTCCCACTTCATCTCATCTTCTGCAGCGTCGAAATCGTTTGCGCAGTATGATGTTTTCTCCACCTCTAGAGGTAAATTTGGTAGCTTTTTCTTGTTCCTAAATCTTCTAATAATCTCTTCTTGTTTTTATTTGTGTTAATTTCATCTCGAGATCAATATGTATGTCTTAGATTTTCGTGAAGCTCGATATTTTTAACTGTTATAACTTATAACATAAAAATCACTCTACATTTCTTACACTCATCTTAAAATCTCCTTATTTTCCCCCAAGTTTCTTCCAAACATCCCTTTGATAAGCTATAACAAGAAATAATTGACACTGGGTCCCAACTATGGCCATGGGCAATTCGTTTTTTATGGGTTCCAATTATTAATTGTTACGTGTCTCGATTTTTCAATTGATTTGGAGGTAAATAAAACGCACTTTGGTAATTTGCACAATTCTTTTACATTATTACATAGTACTTCAGTTATAAGAGTCAATTTGACTTAAATTTCAAATAACTTGCAATCCTTTACATTATCTTTTCCTCTTCGGGATGTATAGAAGTGTTGTATCCCAGGTAGTTAGGGGCGGTTGCGACTTGTGTTTCAAATAATTGTGCTGGATAATTACGATGGTATTGTAGATGACTATGGTGGTTGGATGTACGAATGTTTGTAATCAACTATCTTAGTATTTAGAACAATCTATCTGAATTTTAAGTTGTGCTCTTTAATTTTCATTTGGATTTGTGAAATATGTGAATATGTTGAGTTAGCCATAAATCTTCAATGGACTTGTACGCATAGACCTTTGCGGAGGAGGCTAACCACATACAAGATACAAGTCTTGTAGTGTTTCATCTTAAATTATGTGAGCAATAGGTGGAGTAGTCAACTAGACTTTTATGGCAATCCTTTATCCTCCCCTTTCTTCCATCAAGTGCTCTCCATTGGAGAGTTTGGACCACTTATAAGTCGAAGGGAGGTTTCGTACCAAATCGATAGGTGGAGTAATTCATTCGTACCAAGTCGCCTCCTTCAATTTGGAACAAACTCACGTGTGACTTTTCTTTCAACAGTTTGTCTATCGTTATTGAAAAGTTGAATTTGGGGAAATTTATTACTCCCTTCACTCCAATTTAGTTTGCCAAAATTGCTTTAAGCACACGTTTAAGGGAAATTGAAACTTAGCTAGAGTGAAAAAGGTTGGTGAGTGGCTGGTGTGAGGCCCGATTTTGCAGAAGATGGTGAGAGGCCCAACTTCACAGAAGATGGTGGGAGGATAACTTTATCATAAAAAGGTATGTCCCAACGAAATTAGGACATCCTGCAATGGGGTTTCTGGCAACGATCGGGACAGAGGGAGTAATTTTTTTTTGAAAATTCTTTATTCTATGCGAGGAAAGAAGAAACAAATTGGTAATGCCCCTATTGAAGAAGTAAACAAATAAGATTACAAATTGGTCCGACGAAATGTTGAGGTTTAGGTAAAATGGCGATCTTTAATTCTATTTTTGTGTCGAATGTAGGTTGTTGCCGAATCTTAAATATGCGTCAAATCTTATCATTGGGCTCATTTGTTCTATGTGGTGTCCGGTTTAGTTTTTCACTTAATGTGTGGTATGGTCTTTGGAGTTTGGATCATCTTGGCATGATATGTTAGCTCTGATCTCCCCCCCAAAGATCGGAATCTAAAAGGAGATTAGTTGAATTAGTTGGTTACGTAGTAAGGGACATTGAGTAATTACTACGATTAAGTTGAATATGAACTTCCTATTCAAGGAGTTTGGTTTCTCGCCTTTATGAATTGTGATGTATAAATGGGTTTATTATTATATACAGTGTTACGTTAGTTCTAGAAAATAAGAAGTCCTTAAATGAAGGGTTCTTTTTTTTTTGCAAATAAAATGAAGGGTTTGCTGAAAAACTTCCTTTGTGTATGAATTTCAACTTTCTAAGCATTGGATACAGGTGAACCCATTTTGGGGAGTAAGGGCCGAGCAAAGGAGAAGCTAGTGGAATACCTTAAATCAAATACCTACCTGTATGCTCCACTGGAAGGTACTCAACATCGTGATAATTTTGCGATAAAATCCATCATTTCTCCACCACGAGGTACAGTTCCTTTTGGTATATTATTGTGTATTAGTCTGTCTTTTGATTTGGAGGAGCTCATAGGAATTGAATTTTTCTATTGAACGTACATTTTATAGCTTTCTTCAACGAAACTGAAGATATCGTATTCGAAAAAAGTATCGATATATAAATGTGAAATAGGATTGTGGTAGATCCTACAAGTGAATTTACAAAAATGCCTTGACAAACTCTTGTTTTTAACAACATTTGGACATCTAGCCATCCTCGTTTTTTTTCCGGTTGCCTATTCAATTTTACCTCAACTAACAAACTTTGAGTTGCTTTAGAGATTGAAGATCAATCACGTTAATATTTATCAGTATCTCATTAATTATGCTTGAGTCAGGTATAATCTCTCTTGGAATTTGCATGACAGTGCTTGATCCAGCAATGTTCTAGTTAGATGTATAACATTCTTTTTAAGTATCTCAGTTATGATATTTGGTTGATAAATGTTTTAATATGCAAACATTGTTCCTGTTTGCTATCCTGTTGGTTGCAGGACAGGACTTGCAGTTTATGAGGGTAACTAGTACAGTCTTATCCAGTAAGATTACATGGCAGACAAAAGAAGTAGCAGAGAAACATTCCGTGGTTGAAAAGCGTGGAGATCATGGCACAAAAGGTATTCCACCTGATGAAAATGTCGCCTCTCCTAAAACTCCGGGACTTCAGGAAGTAAAGACGCAAGCAGCTCGACGGAGCGGTCGTTTATCAACAATATCAGGTTCCTTGAATCATATACTTCACTCAATTGCATTACGCTTTGGTCCAATGAAAACAATATTAAAAAAAAAAAATCTTCATGAATACTTTAGTATTAATGATTAATCTTTACCTGTCATATTTTTTTGTTTCCATGGTAACTTTGGTATAATTATGAAGTTGTTCTTCTATGTTTCTGTTCTGTAGCTTAAGATGTCTGTCTTTGTTGGTGGTCTCAGGTTAGGAAGCTATTGATAGGAAGTACAAGAGTCTTCATGGATTTACATTGCCTTCAACGGCCATGGTATAGAAACTGAGATTAATGTTTGTTTGTCCGTGGACTTGGTACGTGGTTCTGTAATGGATTTTCAGCATGTGAATTCTTCTGGTAGCTCTTGCAATCTTACATCTTTGTAATTTGGGCATGTGTAAGTGAATGTTTTAAGGTAGTGTTTGGATAGAATACATTCATTTCAAATGCTTTATTTCAAATAATTAATTTCAAATCCTCACATTCAAATCTAAATTATCTGTTTGGGAAAAACAAGAATTTTAAATTCATCATTTCATAAAAAATAAAAAAGAACCCCACCTTTTGTCATCTCTCTCTTCCTTTAAGCTCCTCTATTTCACCGAGTTCCTTCCTCCTTCCACTTTCCCCAAAAATTAAGTTTTTTTTTTTCTCTCTAATCAATTGATTATCTATCCCAACAAAAGAAAAATCTTGCCACTTTCAATTTTTCTATCTTTGTAAACAAAAATAAGATTTCTCATGTACTGATTTCCTTCTCCTTTTATTCTGTTACATCGCCGTCTTCAATTCATCAATAATTTTTAGCTAAAAATCAAAGCTTAAAGCTTTAATGGTGATCTAGGACTAGGAGAGAGAAAGGGGAAATAAGATAGATAGAAGGAATGAGAGATTGACAGGATGAAGAGATGGTGTGGCTGGATTTCAAATGTGTGGATTTGAGACGGGATTTCAAATCCTAAAAAATGTGCTTATATTTTTAAAGGCATGAAATTGGAGCAAATACAAATCCAAATACTTAGATTATCCAAACACAATATTTGGACCAATTCTATCATTTGAAATGAAATGCTACTATCCAAACAGACCACAATTGGATTTAGTAGCATGTGTAAACAAAGATGAAAAGATTTCGATACTGATACATTTAAGTTCTATCTTCGCCTAATCCAATCGTTTCTAATATTTTCTGTAATGTTTTCTTATATGTTCCTTGATCGTTAATTGGATTTCGGTATGTGTAAGTGAATGTTTTAAGCATCTTTCCCTTGTTCAATATCGATATGCATTGTTACGGCCGTGGAATTTTCTATAGCTAGTGGTGTGCGAGTTTTTGTAAATGTTCCATTTGGAGCTAGGAATGTCAATGGGTAGGGGTCGCGGGGCGGATGTTGGCCTCTCCATCTATCTCCATCTAATATTTTCATCCCCATTTCTATGGCGTATCTAGAATTTATTCCCGCCTCGCCTAATCCATATCTTTCTCGCTTCACCACCTACCTCAAACCCGCCTAAAACCCACTTACCTAGTGTTCAACTCATTCCCACCTAAAACCCAACTTAATGCTTAATATAAAAATCATAACATATATAATTTTCCATAAAAGTAAAAACATAAGTAGGGTACAAAAGGTTAGTTAGATCTTCTAAATTCCAACAAATATATCAATTTGAAAAAATATCAACACACTTAACAAGAATTTGCTCCAACATAAGGTTAAATCT
Source organism: Beta corolliflora (assembly GCA_947648045.1). Lineage (NCBI taxonomy): Eukaryota > Viridiplantae > Streptophyta > Magnoliopsida > Caryophyllales > Amaranthaceae > Beta > Beta corolliflora. The sequence continues at coordinate 2,138,911 of CANSZD010003171.1, forward strand.
CTTCTTTTTTTTTTCTTCGAATTTTTTGTTTATGTATACAAAGTGGGGCAGGGATGGGATGGGTATAACAGAAGGTATAATATGGTTGATCCAGAGTCCAGAATAGTGCAAAAGCAAAACTAAAAAGGAAAAATAATAACTCAAACATGCCATGTTTATTTTTTCTTACATAAATAATCTTTAGCGAAGTCCAACAATCGGATTGCTCGAATTGACACCGGAGTTTGGCTGGAGAAATGAAAATTGTCAGTGTATCAGTGCTAAATATTTGAGTTACATATTTCACAAATTATTTGTGACAAGTATTTTATTTGGTACATGTTAATTACAAAACAATGGGGCCGACTTTAACCTGACAGCATAGTGTCTATCCCATATGCCCAATTGTTCATTGTCAGTCTAGCCCAACATTAGTAGCATTGCATGAGTCCGGTGATATGTGGCAGTGGCGTTGTCAGATAGCCCAATGTGGATTTTGGATGTTTGCTACTAATAGGAAAAATATTTGCCAATAATTCGAGTAATCGAGTATTAATGTGTGGCCTGTAGACTTGCAAAGTCAACTAGAGACTTCACTTTCTCATTGTTATTTATTGTGTTCGTACTTTTCTATATTTTATCTACTCCATTCGTCCTTCATTGATGTATAAACACTTCATTTTTAACCATAATTAAGGTATTGGTAAATTGTATTCCCTCTATCTAAAAAGATATTCCTATTTGCAATCTTGATATCATTTATAAGTAAAGCTGGTCTTTTAAATTTTTTCTAATATATAAGAAAAAAACCTAATCATGTGAGTTCTTGCTTGATTCGTCTCAATGATGACATTACAAAAATCAAAATTTTATAATATTTGCTAATATGTAATTAAAAATATACAAAACCTACATTGACAAGCATGAAAAGGAGAAATGAAAAATGTTTGAGTACAAGGTGACACTCAAGAAGGGGAGGGGTTGAATTTGAGTGACAAAATCCTAATCGATTTTCGCAAAAACAAAACTATAGCACTGTGCCTCACAATGTGTTAAACACTCGCAGATTTGTTTTTAATGTTTTTGCTCAAACGAACTCGTATTACAACTA